>JAOWAW010152491.1:0-10064 GCA_028565695.1 Nicola tetela | reverse complement strand
ACTCCTGCCCCCCCCCCCCCCCCCAAAGAACTTTCTTTTGACAGGGCTTTAGTGAACTTTTAGTACATCCTCTTGGTGTGTCAAGTGTTTTGCTCACTCAGGAAGATGTTGGGCATGACATCCGTTTTTTTTTCATTATTATTCTTGGCTTCTTCCACCTGTCATGTAGGTGAAACTGGAGATGCTCTTGGAGAAGTATCCAAGCGAGCCAATTGAATCACGAAGATGGCGCAAGATAGCTTCAGAGCTTGGAAATCGAACACCGCGGCAGGTGTGTGATTGTCTGTTGGGTGTGTTGTTGCTGGTTCAAGTCATTGGACTGATTTGCTGCTTGTCTACTTCACTGATAAGAAATGTAATATATATATATTTTTTCCTTAAATCCAGGTGGCCAGTCGTGTTCAGAAGTACTTCATTAAGCTTGGCAAGGTACAGATGCCTATACCAGGCCGATTACCAAACCGAGTACACCTCAAGGTGAGTTGTAACACAATGCCATTGAAATGCTTAATAGTGCTTTAGTAATAGGAGGGACATTGTCGTATAATTCCTTGAGAGCAAATGGAGTGATTTTCGCAGGTTAGCTTTTCTAGAACTCTTTCAGTGAATGGAGCTGGGCTCTCCTTGGACTCAACATGTCAGTGAGGTCACAGTGTCTACCCAAGGCTACAACCCCCAGCTGTTTGTTAAGGTCATTGACATTGTCTGTGCTGTTTGGGTGTCAGCATTTCTGTCTCCTTTTGTTTTGTTGGAGAAAAAGTGTTTTTCTTAAGAGTGAGTGCGGTTGTTGACCCTGCGTTTAGCTTTTCCTGCTCATTGTACTGTCATTTGTTTTGTTGGCTGAAGAGTCTGTTCTTGTGTTGTGTTTGCCAATTGGACGATTGGACTGATGATCAACCAGGCATGTTGCTATTCTTGTTTTTTTTTCTGCAGAGTAAACGTGCAAACAGCTATCCGTATGGCACTCGACCATCAACGTTCTTTTCCACAGTGGAGCCACGAGTGTACATGAATGAGCACCTGAGTCCATCCTTTGGGGAAGTCTCGCTCCGAAAGCTCAACTCCATCAGTCGTGAACACAGTCCGCCAGCAAATGACCTTGGTGACCTATCGGTATGCATAGCTGCTTGTAAACTGTGACCTGTGTGAGTTTCAAGTTTTTTGAGGTGCTAAAGATTATTTAGCACATGTTAACAGCTGAACTATTCATTTCATTCGCTGCTCTTTCGTGGACAGCTGCCATTTTGTTGGTCCCATTTTCATCACATGCGCATGTGTCACTTGTGGCAAAGCTGCATGGCATTTCTTTGTGCTTCATGGATGTTACTAGAGGTTAACTGTGCCTTCTTTCACCCACTTCTTTCCTCAAATTTTTCCTTCTCTGTGTCAGTGTAATCAATTTGCATGAACTATCAACACTATGTCAACAATAATAAGTATGAGTAGCTCACATCATTACTCACAGCTGGCTGTCAGGTTACAGGCAACCTTATCCTGCTCACAGTGGGTCACGAGTTGTATATTAGTACCTTGCCTAACCCTTTTGAGTCATGGGTCACCTCGGTGCACACCCAGCTCCACTTCAGCTATTCACCCTATCCTGATGCCAACCAGCAGTGCATCCCTCAGCCCAATATTCCTTGTCTTTGTGTGGTGTAAGATGTTAATAGGTTTTGCCAGAGCAAGGTGTTTCCATGGTAACTGTGAGACGAAAACCTCGTTAGGTGTAGTAAAACTTCGTGCAAGCTCTGTGCAAGAATGTTAACTATTAACCTTTTTGGCACTGCCAACTGTACTGCATGATTTTTTAGTGATACAACTTCATAAAAGGATGAATATTCATTAGTATCATTTAATAATGAGAGGGAGAGAGAGAGAGAGAGAGAGAGAGAGTGAGTTAATCTCTGTTGCTGTGCTGGTATGTGCATACCTTTCTCTTTGTTATGGCAGGGAGAAGAGGATATAGACCCCTCGCTTCAGCACTCTGCCGAGTATCAGGAGCTGGTGCAACTGAAGCGACTTAAACGACTGAGAGCAGGCAAGGTTGCAGTAAGTTGATGTACATTCTAATTTCAGAAAGATTTGACACCAAAATTTTACACCAAATTGAAGGCCCTGACCTTCCAGTGTTCATAAAATTTTGGTAGAGCCATATCAGTATGTTGTGTACACGCACAAAATGAATGGCTGCACCTAAGTTTGTTTGGTGGGGCTCCTTTTGAAATTACTGAATTTGAAGAAACACTTTGCATTCTAAAATTAGAGACTGTAAAATGGGAAGTTTTTGCAAATTTTGCGAATGGACAGAAATCACAACTTTTATAGTCTGTTTCAAAAATATTGACCCCTGGCTTACATTGATTTCTTATGCATTGCCATAGGTGATAGGGGTCAGTTTTTTTTAAACAGACTGTAGATACATGAAAAGGAGTCTAGAATGTGCCAGCCTATAGCTATACTGTGCTGGATGTAACAGGCCTTCCATAGATTGTGAAAATAACCCATCATGAGGTAGGTGCTTTACAAAAACACAAACAAAACTGGCTGCAAAAATTTCCTATTTTACAGTAACTGAAATTCATTCTGATCGCAGTTCTGTTTGTTCTGACCTTCGCAGGAGTATCCACATATTGGCTACCAGGTTGGTTTTCCTTTTAATTGCCTAGCTTTGGTTGTAACCTTTCTCTTGAAGTGTTGCTTTGGAAGTTAGATCATTTGATTCATGTCAAAATTAGACTGAGCAATGACCATTCTATCAGACTACAAAGGACTGGGGTCTTTGTTCTTGTTCTGCTGCTGATGTGTAGTGTTTTTTTTTTCTGCTAGTGTGATGGTTGTGGCTGTGAGCCAATCGTTGGCCTACGGTGGCATTGTCTGGACTGCCCAATCGACGACTCCCTAGACTTTTGCAGTTCCTGTGTAGACAGGTCGGTTTTTCGTCAACTTTTCATTAGTGTGAATTTTTTCATCCTCTTTGTTGTAAAATTTCCCTTGATGTGGCTCTGCACTGCATGATTGTTTTCTTGCAGGTGCAATGTGGATAGTGGTGACCACAAAGCATCTCATCACTTGCAAGCTCTAAAGCCGGACAGATTGTGTGTAGTCGATGCGGATTACCTCTCTTCAGATAACTACCTCGATCCAAACTTTTGTCCGACATGACCACTTCTGCCTCTCAACTGATAGGTTTTTCAGGGTACAAAGAGCCCCATTCAATCTTGTGCAGACCCTGTATTGTCATACACTTTGAAATCATTTCTCTCACTGTGACTCAACTGACTGAAAAAAAAAATACAATGAAATCCTTTGCAAGACTATTTTATTTATTATCATGATTAATATTGAGAGATATGTTCACATGTGACCTTATTAATTTTCAGATTCCCCTGCATCATCATTCAGACGTTTATTGAGGACTCATACATCATGCGTGGAAACAGCAGTTGTTCGTTGGTGTTGGTGTTGTCTGCATCATGCTTTGTTTCAAGTGTGGTCAGGTGTGACGTTTTAAGGAGTTAGTAATTGTACCACAGTGCCTAGCAACATGACAATCATATCTAAATCTGCATTCTGTAACATTCAAAATTAGACAGTGCACTCCAGTGAGTCACCTATTCGAAAAGTTTGACAGTTCTAGATGGAACGTTTTGCCTTTAGACTGAGTTATTTCAGGTACAAGTCATGAGCCTTTTGGCACCAGTAGTGTCCACACAGTCATACTGACCACAGTAGATCGTGTTGCTAAGGAGGCAGCTGAAATGTATGACAGCCTCAATCAGAAGCAAAACTAACGCAATTACTTCAAGGAACCAGTCTCACTATCGCATGCGCACGCACGCACACACACACACATGCACACACACACACACACACATGCACACACACACACATGCACACACACATGCACACACACACACACACACGCACACACACACACACACGCACGCACACACACACACACACACACACGCACACACACACACACACACACCATGTGTACAAGGACCGTTCATTCAAGACAGGAAGAGAAACTGGTTTCAAAACAAACCCATCAAGTCACATCACAGTGTCCAAAGACATAGGAACAGACTCCACACATCTTGCTTCTTCTCAAACAATAATGACAAGAGAAAGACAATGAACTAATAGGAGCAAGATATTCACCTCGTAAAAACTTCTCATTTGCTGAAGGAAAGAAAAAATAACAACATACCTCATATCATAGTGAAAATAGGAAAGAAACTGCAACAACCACTTGCGAACATCACAAACAGCACAGCTGTATTTCAACAGCTAACAGCATACAGTCAGGTGCAATGTCACTATCTGGACTAAGAAGTCTAATGCTATATGCCAACGGTTAAAAAAAAAGATGGCAGCAATTTTTAGTGAAAGTGAGTAAGCAATGCAACTAAACTAATACAGGAGTATCATTTTCTCCCTGCGGTGGGATTTTTCCAAGTTGGAAACATTTATAGGCGTGCATGGGCAGATGGTCGCTGTGGACAGATTGGTGAACATGGATACATGAGCACGCGCACACGCATGCATGCACACACACACACACACACACACACACACACACAACCACCAAAGTCAGTGCTTGGCAGTTGACGCATCAAAGTTGGCAACAGAAACTCACATACTATGGAAGTCAGTGCTTAGTGCATCAAAGACTGTAATGAAAAAAAAAGTTCTTACCTTTGATCTGTACTGAGCCAGCAATTTGGCAATGCGGCCACCGTAATCTGGGTCAGCTCGACTGAAGTTAGCAACCTGTTATGAGCAAAGGGAAACAAATGTTAGGCAGCATGTTGAAAGTGAGAGAGAGAGAGAGAGATGGATGGGCAGAAAGAGCAAGAGAGGAGGCACACACACAAAGGGACAGAACCAGAAAGCTGGACAGACAGGAGCTGACACAAATAAAGAAGCAGCTAAACACACAGACATACAATGAAGAAGGAACAGAAAGTAGAGGGCAACTACTAGAATGACAGGCAGAGCAAATGAGAGAGAGAAACTGGTGAGTGATAGAGAGAGAGAGAGATTCTTGTGCTAGCTTACAGCTCTCTCTTGGATAAACTCCTTCGCATCCTTCAGGTGACCGGCAATGTTCTCCACAAGGCGCTGCCGTTCAGCCTCATTCAGAACATTGCGGTAGAATGTACCAACCTAACAAGCATACAAATAGTCACATGACTAAACAACACACACGAAAACGTACAAATGTCCATGCATACATGTGAGTGTAGAAAGTACCACTACTGAGCAAAGACACAAATTATACAGCATCACATAGGCCACAGTCAGCAGAAACTGTACATGTAAGTAGATCCATAGACAGAGCCTGCATGGACAGGGAAATAAATTTTTTAATGCTTTTCAAGAACTCTTCAACAGATTTTCAAGGGACCAGTCCTAATTCTCCAACCCAAAATATCCAAATTTAAATATCACCTCCTGCATGTTGACCACAATTATAACCATGGGTAGCACATAGTGGGTTTATGATGGAGCTGGAGTAGCCAGTACATGTAGATGCTAATACTTGTTACAAAGTGTTGGTGTATGTCATGTAGAACAGTTTAAATAACATTCACTCTGAGCAATATAGACACAGAATGATAGAAGTTGCCTGTTACACCCTTCAGATGTAAAACAACTTATGGCATGATACAACCATTCTCCTATAGACTGGCCCTAGGATGTGAGTACAATACAGACATGCAAAGCGTCCCTAATAATGGCATGCCCATTTAATTTCACACACAACTAGTGGTGCGTACATGACACCTGCGGCTGATATTCCTATCCAATGTTACCTGAGTGAAGTTATCATCATCAGCGGTGTTGTAGCGCTTGACATCACCAGAGTACTAGAAGAATACACAAAATTAAAATTTCACATAAGGCACGGAAGATCAGATTCAGCTCACTGTGTGCTCATTAACTAAAAAGAATCTGGGTGTGCACTGATGTGTAAATTTCCATATTTTGGTCGACTTCGTGTTGATGTGCTTGCTTGTGTGTCTGTACACACATGTGTTGTGTCAATAATCTACTCTTCCCAGCAAAAAAAAAACACCCAACATGCAGGAAAGGATGTCACAAGGGAATACATCACACCACATTAAAAACACAACTGCTGATTAAAAACAAAAAAAACCTTTCACTAACAAAAGCACCATTTTGGCCATCACTATAAAATTGTTTCTTGTCCGCTCTATATATCCTGAATGCAACAGCCTTTCTTTTTCTTAAGTAATTTTGCACCAAAATAGAGCACTATGATGACATCCTTTCTGATTCTTTCTTGAACACCTTTGAAGAGCACCTCAAACAGGTTCACAGCCAACTACTTCACATAGCCAGCCTCCACATCGCCTCTATAAACCACTCGATTCAGCATAATCTAAAAATGCCTCATTAGCAGATTCAAGGACATGTTCACCATGCATGGTATGTTTAGAAATCCTTTACGGTTACAAAGGCATTGTGTACTGAAGATGAAGCTTACATCTGGGTCGAACATGGATTAGTAATCTTTGCATGTAGACATTTCAGTTAGAGCAATGGTATGTTTCCAATCAAGATGGCAGAATGTTGCAGATTTCAAGCTGATAGCAGGGCTAATGTTTAAGTTCATGTAGCTTAAGGTGCAGTGCCAGACACACAAGGGTGAGAGCTTTGATCTTGTTGTACTCACATTTGCTTACTAGAGGTGATTGTTAATTTTGCTGAATTTGCTCTACATTTCAATGAGGAAAAAAAGACACCATGAAAAACTTTAAACTCTCACACTGATTGGAGAGGCACTGTATTTCGCATTGTCCTGAGGACCACTGAAGCTATTTGGGAAGTAGTTGGGAGCACCACCTGTACAAAAAAAAAAAAAGAAAACCAGAAAAACAAAACAGCTGAAAACCTTCCCAAGGATGAAAAACAAAATAACCAGAGACGAAATGGTGAGTGATTGCCTGCGGCTTACAGCCAGCCACGGTTACAGCATCATTTCAAAGGTGCATCTGGTGGTTCTCTGTTCACAGCAGAATGGTTGCTCTGCCCATTAGCATACCTTGGTTATCAGTGACTGTCATAGGTCCATCTCGTTGGTAGTTGGCGACACGGCTGGCAAATGGACAGTTAACAGGGATCTGCAAATAGTTTGCTCCAAGTCGGTGGCGGTGAGTGTCAGTATAAGAGAAAAGTCTGCCCTGTATTTTTGGCCAAAGAAAAAAAAGAGAAACAAACCCAGTGAGCCAATGAAAGAATCTCAAACAATGTACTCAGCAGAAACATGTTTTCAAACGCAAACGGCAGTTTATGATCATAAATAAATCAAGTGGTCTCGGACAGTGGCTGACCTGTAGCATTTTATCGGGAGATGGCTCAATGCCAGGAATAAGGTGAGCTGGAGAGAAAGCAATCTGCTCAACCTCAGCAAAGTAGTTTGCATGATTGCGGTTCAACATCATTTTGCCAACTTGCATTAGTGGGAACTCCTTCTGTGGCCAGATCTGGACAAAGAAGAAAGGAAGTATAAAACAATAGTGTCTTCTACAAAAGTAACCACAATGAGAAACAGATAGGGGGCAGAGACAGTGAGAAAGTGCAAGGAATTATGGAGAGATAGAGCAAGGAATAAGACAGACAAAGAGTAATGGAAAATAAACACACACAGAGGGAAAAGGGAGAATCACTGAGAAAAATTACAGTATTGATAGCATAACAAAGATGATGGTCTTGAGGCAAAGACAAAAATAAGAAAATCTCAAAAAAAACATGTGCAGTACACAGCACACCTTTGTCAGGTCAAATGGATTCCAGCGAAACCTCTCAGCTTCCTCAAACGTCATCACTTGGATGTGTAATGTCCAGGTGGGCTAGACAACAATCAAGTCAATGATAAATCAACGTTGAGCGAAAACGGAATGTACAGGAGCAACACTTAAGCAATAAACCCACCCAATAAAGACTATAGTACACTGATTATATAAGCACCAACTCTAATCCAAACTTAGACAAAGAACCCCAGGCCAACACATATGTTACATCCTGTAAAGGCTCACAGCCACATAAAGGGTTCCAGGCATATGCGGCCACAGAAGACGTACAGTATATGCAATGCTGAACTAGATTGAGCTCATGTGTTTGCAGACCGCAAAAGTATGTAGTCTACAAACTATCAGAACAAACCTACACCAAAGCAAAATTTGGTAAAGATATGTTGTTCCCTATAGCAGGCCAGTTCCCTATAGCAGTCCATATCCCTATAACAGTCCAACGTACCCAAAGAAGGATGTTGTAAACAATACCATGGCCATGTAGGTCGAAGTGCAGAGGTCAATAGTTTGATTCTACATGAACATCAGGTTGTATAGACCATTAGTGTACATCAAGTTCACCATGGTTAAAAGTAAAAGGAAAAGCAAGCATAAAGTGAAAATGCAAGGAAATGAACTTCGGCATTCTGCTTAAAAACATAAGGGTGATTGGTTGCCCGCATGGAGGTGTTCCTGCTGCGATAAGGCCCCAGGAACTAGTCCTCTTCTCCAGCTCTTGGGCACTGGCTGCTGATACCAGGGAATGCTAGTAACTTGATTTTGGACAGCTGTCTCCTGCTCTTCTGGCAAGGCCACGTCCCTTGGTTGAAGATAGTCATTAGTTCTACTTGCCTTTCGAGCAAAGCATGTCCCAGCAGATCCGACAATGAAGCCATCAGCTGGAGCAGTATTTTCCCTATCTTCCTCCATCATGACACTTCTTTTTGTGGTTCCCACGACCTTCGTGGTCACAACTTGTTTCCAACATCCTTCTTTGGGTACAGTGGACCGTTATAGGGACGTGGACCACTATAGGAAACTGGCCCACTATAGGGAATGATAGATATAGCAGACGAAAGGAACTAAGATGCCAGGTACTAGTGGAAAATCATACCATGGGAGTTTCTTGTTTCTGCTCATTCTGGCTACACATGGCAGGGATCTTAGCAAAGAGCTAAGAAATACCCAAGTAAAACACAGATGAAAACAAGAACAGCGCCAAGTTCTTTACATGCAATTGTGGTTGCTGCCAGTTCTAGATTTCTGGGGAAGATAAGTAGCACTCACACCTGTGCAAGGTGGCCGTCGTAGACACAGGCAGTGGCTCAGATTGTTGCCATACAGTGATCTCAAATGAAGAGTGTCCACTTTGTAAGTTGGGGCTGTGAGTGTTGCACATTGTTAGCACACACAGGCTGCTGGGACTGCTTATACAGTTGTGTAGTTCTGGGATAGGCCATTGTTACACTGAGCACTTCGTAATGACAAATGCTGCAGCATGATTGCTTACAGCATCATGACCCTTTACAGAGAGTCTTTGCATGTGAAGTGCTTTGCTGACGTGAATACATGTAGAAGTCTTTTAATTGACGGGGTTGTACATATAGCCTAAGTGAAGCTACAGGCATGGCAATATATGTATACAAGCATAGAACACAAAGTTACCGGTATGCACTGGCTTTAAATTTCTGAATCAGCAAGTGCATATGCATCAGCAACTATCACAGCCACCACTGGCAAATACTGAGAAAAATATCGGTACCTTTGCATTGCTGGGACTGGACAGGCTCAATTTGAAACGTGCTGTTGATCCCTATTTCTCTACCTGATTACAGCGCTTAAACAACAGCTGAACAGAGTTTATCATGTCTTTATTTCCAAACAACCATTCCAGGAGCCACTGATACCTTGCACATGCCATTGGGATGTATATCATCTTGTGAAAATGTTTGCAATTAACCGGTATTAAAGTGTGGGAACAGTAACTGTAATTGAATGACAAAATATTTCCAGCCCCTCCCCCACCTTCGCAAAAAGGTCACATTGTCCAAAAGAAAGAACCACTCGGTTCAAATGGAAGCAAGCCCAACTAAGGACATGTGCATGTGTCAGAGAAACGAAGATAAAGACGGAGAGAGAGAGAAAGATGGGCAGAGAGAGAGAAAGACGGACAGAGAGAGAGAGAGAGAGAGAGAGAGAGAGAGAGAGAGAGAGAGAGAGAGAGAGAGAGAGAGAGAGAGA
>JAOWAW010152480.1:0-10064 GCA_028565695.1 Nicola tetela | reverse complement strand
CCATGGCCTTTGTGGCAGTGTAGATGTACAATGTTCTACATGTCAGTGGATCAGAGTTAAGGCCCAGCATGAACCTGTTGTGACAGGCAACAGTTCACAGCTCAGCACATGCATGGCAAAAAGCCATGTAATGTAGATGGCAACAATCCAATGTTGAACAGTTCAGATATGAATTAAAGCTGGAGTAGAAATGCTATCATAATTATTCATGCTCTCAAAAAGAAAAAGAAAAAAGCCTTAAGAGCTGCAAGGGACAGATTGAATCAACAAGCAGTAAACCTCCGGCTTTCATCTGAAGTGACTCGGGACTTAATGCTGGAGATGATATGGTGGTGTTCCTATGAAGAACAAAGATAGAGAGCATGTCAAATATATATCCTCAGTCACACGATACAGTGCAGTGTCAAAGGAATTGATAGATGGTGCACTAGATCAGTTGTGAAGTTTGAATGGCACAGCTGTTGGACTGGTCTATTACAGGTCTACTTTCCTTAAAGACATCATTGAACAGACTGGAAAATTATTACTTTACAGCCGACATTATGTAACAGCTATGATGCATTGCTGCATTGTGAAATTACTCAGGCTTGTGAAACAATAAGTTTGTGCCACGTGCCAAATACCGTAATTGTCAGGATGTAAGCTGCAGTTTTAATGTAAAACTTTCCAGCAAAAAAGTCAGCCTGCATCTAATACACCAAATGTGCTGCAGTATAAACTTAAATATGATTATGTAGTGTCAGAATCAGGAAAAACAGTGGTGCGACTTGTGACAACACAATGATTCTGTGAGGCTGGCCAAGATCGCAAAAGTGATGTTCCCTGGGAAGGAAACAACCATAAAGCAAGGTCTGCTCCAGTAGGCAATTTTTTTTTAAATTTAAATGCAGTGTGTACTCTCTATGGATGTAAATTTAGGAACATGTTGTAGACACTTGCATGTAGGGCTTGCTCAAAAGGCCTTTCAGTGGGCCTCTACATGGGGCGTGCTGTTTAATGAAGAGAAGAGTGAACACTTGACGATTTCCTAAGAAAAGCCTTGAACTCTGGAGCACTTTCGAACAAGTCATCTTCTCTTCATTCACAAGTTTCTACGGAAAGTGTAATGTTATCCACGTGTACCCAACACAAGCATCTTGGCATGGTTCTAAATAATACTAGTACTCTCTCCTGGATAGACCATATTGATTCTGTCTATACTAGCTGTGTAAGACAGATCAGTATTCTTGGCTGTCTTCGTAGAAAACTGACAAAAATGAAATCCTGAAAATCTACAGTGGTTTTGTCCAGCCCCAAATCGAATACGGATGTGCACTTTGGAGTAGTGGGAACACTACCAAACTGATGAAACTGCAACAGTGCTTCTGCCACAGGCATCAAGTGTTGTGTCTCACTTGTAGAAGCAGTCTGATTACCACACACTGCTTCTGTTTTCCAAGATCAGACAGTGTATTACCCCGGTCTGTCTCTCAGACCTCTTACTTTGCCTTCCCATCAAACTTTGTTGTACAACCTACGCAACAAACTTATCCATATCCGGCAGTATGCACAATGTGCTCGTCACAACGTGCCTTTTTCAGCTCATGGTTGGAAAATTAATAGTGATGCAATAGGGAGAAAATACAGAATATGGAGCAGATGACTATCAACAGGTATACATGTTTTGTCAGAAATATCTATCTGTTTGTTTGATTGTTTGCTATTTTGAGTGCGTGCAGACATGTACCTCAAAGAGAAAAAAGATGAGGAACGTCCAAGATAATGCAAGTGGCTTATTTCGTTGAAACTATGTTCACGATGCTTCATGTAGCAATTTGCGAGATGCAAGCACATGCTGGAATCAAATTTAGATTTCCTGCACGCAATGATCACACAGTTGCATTAAGTTTCACAAAATTGCTGTGAAAATAATAAACCCCGAAAAGTTCATAATTTGGCTTCTGTCGAGAGCGGTCAGTCAAGTTACCTGATCATAAACCTTAAAAAGTCCGTAAACCAGCAATTTTCTAAATTGTGGATTTTCAACCATCCGTGGGCTTTTATTTTGTAAAAGAATGACTATGCGGATTGACATAATTATATGTACCACCATACTCCTGTGCTATCTCTAGAAATTCTTAAGAATCAACTAAGATTTTTATTTCCGTAACGTTCATTTTACAGAGAAATATTTCAATTCATTTTGAAATTTCACAGTCCAAACTGTTTCCCTATTTTTTCGTTTACTGGCCTTGGATTGTAACTAACTGTATGACCATAAAATTATCAACCCGCAAGCCATACTTCGTGAGCAGTAACCCTGAAAACCTAATTTCACACGTGTAACATGTCCATGCTTTTACCTACCTGAAATGCACACGTATTTTTCTTCTAGGTCTCCAATATAAGCCTTTTCGCCTCGCTGTCCATGACTGAGGATTTGCTGTGATGTCCAGTGCAGACCAATACTCGTCCGTCCAGTCAGCTGTGAGCCCAGTCGGGAGTAATTGCCGATAGCCCAGTCGATCTGGACATACTGAATAAATCGCCAAAGTTCAGCTGGTCTGCATGCACCGTATCTGGAGGAATGGTCGATATACCCAGTCTGGAGAAACGGCCGAAACAAGTCGAGTTTACAGTAACGGCCCAAAGTCCAGTCTGGAGAAAGATTAAGGGCCGAACGTCGGGTTTAGGAGGAATGGCCGAAAGTCCAGTTTGGAGGAATGGCCGAACGGCCAGTCCATTGTAGAGCATTGGCCGAAAGTACAGTCATTCAAAGGAATGGCCGAAAGTCCAGTGAAGTGGAGGAACGGCCGAAAGTCCAGCAAAGTAGAGGAATAGCCGAAAGTCCAGTGAAGTAGAGGTTTGGCCGAAAGTCCATTCCGCCCATCCTGAGCAGCTAAGCGCCAGCTTGCGCTCCATCGCGCACGTGCACCGCCGGCAATGCGTTGAAGATCACGCGACTGAACTGGGATGTCACGCGACTCACGCGACTCACGCGACTGGGATTTCGGCCATTCCGCTATCAAATATCAATTTCAATGATCTGATTATGCAAGGAAGTCATTTACGTGCAGTACATGCACCACTCGCAACAAAAATGGCGTTGTGCTTTCGTTGTGCTAAACATGCTAAAAGTACGTGTAATGGTAGTAATGGTAGGTCAGAGTAGCTTCCAGACACGGCAGATGTAGCTGGCGTTAGGGGGACCTGAGCAGCAAAGAAGCTGAAGCTCTGCGTTTGTGGGTTTGATTCCTTCGGGAAAGAGAGATCATTTTGCATCAACATTCACGGTTATTCCCAGCTTTGGGACACTGATTGAAAAAATGTTGTCGAAACTGTTAGGCGCTCTGTTACGACCAGTTGGGAGGCTGTCGCAACGCCAGAGCACTTACACGTGCTTTTCTCGTGTTTCTGGTGGTCGGTTGGAAGGGAAGGTGTTTGCAAGGTGTCTGTCAGTTCGAAAAGAAGCCTCTGTGGAGTTGGAGGATAGTACTAATAGCCTCTCTAGTAAGTTAAGTTGGGCGTCGGATGATGTACGGCGAATGTCTGATTCGCAGCGTCTGTCTGCTGTCGCTGAGCTCGCTCAGGCCGTTCGCCAATACACTGATGCCGCCCCTCAGTTGCTAGATCGCCATGCGCGTAGTCCTTTTGTAGAAGTCGGGCGAAAACTGGCCGAGGAAGTAGACGAGGGGCGTGCTTTGTCTGCTGGGACTCTCATAGCACTTGCGGAAACGATGAGGGCCACGCGTACCGCTGATGGCGCCGATTTGTGCTGTGAGCTCTTGAAGCGGTTGCGGATCGAGCAGGGACTTACATTGCGAGACGATGCTGTGGTGCTGGGTCTTTCGCTGGCATTAGGTTTGAGGACTCATGATGGAGTCGCTGAAGCGCGTAAATGGATTGAGATTGCAGGTATTCGCCAGGAGTCCATGTCTCCCAAAACGCTGCTTTCGCTCTTGGTGACGTTGAGCCGATCTGGTGTTGATGCCTCTTTCGAACTATTTCCGTTGCAGAGTACCTTGGAGAAGCAGTTATGTGAAAAGGCGGATCAGCTCACGCCAATGTCGCTTGTGGAGCTTGTTTCAACTGTACAAGTGAACAGTTTGCCTACGCTGGCAGACCGAGTAATAAGCGTTTTAGCAAAGCTGCCTCCTCCTGAGGCGATTGGTCTGTGGTACCAATTGGTAACTCGTCCACTACCTACAGAGACAGTTCGCAGGTGCATAGCGGCAGCAGAAAGTGTGGTGGCTACCATCTCTCTTCATGATTTAGTACAGCTATTGCAGCTGTTGAGAGATTGCACTAATTTGGAGGCCATCCAGATGGTGTGCCTTCGACTGGACAATGTATTTGCAGAGCTGCGTAGGAAACCAAATGATAACACAGTGGAGAATGTCTTGCTCCAGCTGGTGATACAAGTACCATTTCGAGCTGTGTACAATGCACTGCCATCTCTTGGTGAGGAAATACTTGACATTGCTGTCAAGCATATTGACATCATTCCGATGAAAGTGGTCCTGGGATTTTTGGATTGTGGCTGTACAGCCTCCCAGATCTCATCCATCTTGGACAAATTGACTAAAACAGATGCTCTGGAACAAATAAGATTTCGTCATCTTCCTCAGTTGTGCTCAGCGATCCAGTTGAACGCTGAACTTCAAAGTCGCACGTTTATATTGAAAGTCATTGAACGTTTGCAGGCACTAGCAGCAGCTGAAGCAGGGAGCAGATTGTATGTTCCGGCGCTCAGCATTTTCATTGACACTCTGGCAACCCTGGAGTTTCAACTTCCAATGGTAAAGTGCAAAACACCCTTGCCCTCCCTCTCCCCTCCTCACTGCCCTTTGCCAAGATATTGTTGCTCTTGTCTGTGGAACCTCTGTTAAAGCCTGTTCATGCTTGCTAATGAAAGGGTTGAAAATTTGCCATGGCCATCCAAGCAGCTTTTGGTAGCATATAACCCAAGGGAAGGAATTTAAGTGAACTGTTTAGTTTGTAAACTAAACTTCTGGCTAAAATTTTCAGAAGATCCTGCCCCCACCCAGTGTTGTCATCCCAACTGTCCAGCAGCCTGTTGCTGAGGCAGGTGGACAGTTGAGCTTAATCCAAGCAGTCACATCGACCGGTAATGGCAGTATAAAAACATGTAAAGAGTGTCTAAAATGCATATTTGAGAATGTAGAATTTCAAAATTTCCTGCAGGACATGCCACCCAACTCCCATAACAGACTTTGGCTTCACCCTTGCAATTATTCCCCAATTGAGGCCAAACAGTTGTACTGCAAACAGGTAAACAAGACTATCCTCCCCATTCCAACTCACATATGATGTATTAGTGCAAATCCTGCCTGTTACTGTACAGTTAGTTCTGTACATCTTTTCATGGTTGACCAGTTGAAAGGACGGGTTCACCTTTATGGGCTTTATGTTAGACAGATCCCAAAAAATTTATGGTTCTGGTTGCCCAACTGACCCAAAATTTTAGGAAACTCCTTTTTTTCAGAAAGCTGCAACTAAAATACACTTTTCAAGCAGCCTGTGCAAACTGAAAACTCTTGGTGCAAGGTTGTCAATGACAGTGTAAACAAACTCTCCACCATGGGCCTACTGTCTACCATGTGCCTCAAATGTTGGGAAGGCCCAAGATGTCTATTGGAACGAGGACGGCTGGTAAGGTACTGTATCCAGGGAACAATATCTGATCCGAGCCTTCAAGGATGAATTCTAGCGACATACGTGTATCAGCACTGGCAATATCGACAAGGTCCAGCTAGATACTGTGAAGGCAAGGGCGTCTACCAGACTGGTGTGTGCATAAATTGAGGAGAGGTAATCAGAGCAGTCAAAAGTGTTAGACATAGCAAGAGTTGTGGAGCAGGTGAAAGAGTGTGGGTTTGAATTTTGACATTGTAAATGAGGCCAAAAAGAAAATGAATTTCCGACCAACCAACTCAGTAGAAAATTAACCAGGCGACCAGAAACACGAAATATTTTTTGGCACAAGAGGAAAGCCCAATTAGTCATGGTTCTCCCATGTGTGAGGAGGTCTAATTTTGCTGTGGAAATTACATGTCTATTCCTGTGGTAGACATGCTGGTATGGCAACTAATTCTAGTGATTAGTTCTCAGTATGCATGATGCAATTATTCTTATAAAGTCAAGAGTGGAGTATAGAACAAGAAAAATAGAGGAAACGCATTCAAACCAGGTGCGACTCATCTTGCGTCTCGAAACTTAGTTGCCTTCTACAATTCAGGTGAGTGTCACTTTGAGCAAGTGCAACGTCTGATGTGCCGGTGAATCCTCAAGCAGAAAGTTTAAGGTACTCAGGTGAAAAGCCAGTAGAAGGGAATTGTCAGAGTTGAGAACACATTCCTCAACTAAAGGAGAAAGTTGCCTCTGCTACAGGGACAGATTTGTCCTGACCAATGACAGTAGCAGGATTGTAGTTTGATTGTGGACAGCTTTCATGGTTAGCTGATGGCAGGCTTAACTAAGCTGAGTACATACTTACTATGAGAGATGCTCCAAGGCTTGGTAGGAACAGTGACAGCAGGAATTCCTGTCAGTGTCCACGCTGAAGCAGTGTTTGTCTTTCTTTAAAGGACATTCTCTCCACTATAATGTAAAATGTATTAACCCGAGTCTGGCCCAAAGGGACTGAAGAAGGCTCCGACAGACACTAATTGGTGTGTGTTACATGTACCGAATTTTTACATAGTATTCTGTATGGGCGTGTATTGCGTACATCTCTTTGGCAACATTGTGAGCCTGTCTCTGTATAGACACAAGCTGACCTATCCTGTACGTATATGTTTCTCGTATGCATACGTGTACCAGTGTCAATCCTGTTTCTATACAGAGATGGGCCGACTATGAAGCTGTGTCCGTCCCATACCTAGTAGGCTATGTTTCTGGTACGGCCATCGATCTATCATGGAAAGATTAGGGGTGAAACAAATCCGTCGAATCTCTTATCTATGCGAATCTTTGCAACACTTAACAGAATCTTTTTGGACTCGAGGATTCAAAAAAAATCCGGCCCCTGTTCGCCACGAGGCTTTGCCTCCGGACTGGCCCATCCGCTCAACCAGATGCTGTGATCTTGTTGCATGCAAGGCAGTGAGGTGGGGCCAGTAAAGCCCCGCAGCTAACAACCAGAGTGATAACAGAATAATTTATGCACACACACACGTAAATCTACGTAGACCAACCTGCGAAAAGCTCTGCTCCCAATCGAGATCGCGCACGAAGAGTCAACATGCAACATTAGCTTGCAACATGTGCAATGTAGTACATGTATATGTACTGCGGTATAGCACACGTGCACATCTTCTCAACTTTTCTTTCAAGTCAGACAAAATTGCTTGCAAGAATGAGTGAAAAAGATTCACCTCATTCTGGTGTTTGGTCCTTTTTTGAGTGCAATGCTCCCCAGCAGCAGGCAACATGCTGCCTTTGTGCTAAGAGTTTGAGTTACAAGCCAGTTGGTGGGACAACCAGCAACTTGCTGAAACATCTGAGCACTCCCCATCCAGCACAGTGGGAGATGCACAAGACATAAAAAAGAAGCCTTGACCAGCAAGCAAAAGCATAGACCACTGGACGTGTTTGTGAAACGAATGACCTGCCTCTTTGGACATGCTGGCAGGATTACTGAAGCAATTGTGGACATGATCACCCTCAACCTCTGCCCTGTTGGACTTGTTGTTGGTGTAGGTTTCCATTGCCTAATGAATGTTGTGGAGCCCGGCTATCGTGTCCCTTTGAGGACGCACGTCAGTTCTCTCTTGAGGAAAAAGCACAAGGACAGACTGGCCATCCTGAAAAACCATTTACAAGCAGCTACTGCCGTGTCCCTGACTACAGACATATGGACCAGTAGGGCAATGGAGGGGCACCTCACTATTACAAGACGCTTCATTGATGAAGATTGGACTCAGTGCTCAGTGGTTCTGTCTACTGCCAGCTTTGTCAAGCACTACATAGCCCAAAATATCTCCAAGAAGTTGGTTGATGTTACGGAGGACATGGGGATAATGGACAAAGTTGTTGCACTAACGCATGATGAAGCAGCCAACCAATGTGTTGCTGTGCACGATGCATGTGCAGCTGCTCTCTTGGAGTACATGGCCAGCTCTTGAGAAAGCATTGTTTGCACAGCACATCAATTACAGACCAGCTTAAAATATGCCCTGCAAGTGGAGGAAGTGGCCGATGTCATCGCTTGTGGTCGGAAGCTTGTTGGCCATTTCCGCCATAGCGCAAAGGCGACAGAAGCTTTGAAGGAGAAGCAACTGCAATCTGGGGACAAGAAGCATGCCAAGAAGCTCATCCAGGATGTCGTGACCAGGTGAAATTCCACATTCTACATGTTCCAGTGCCTGCTGGAACTCCGTTTGCCCATAACTGCAGTGCTCTCAGACAGGGCAATTAGAAAGGCCTCTGACCTTGATTTGGATTTCTCCAGCAGACAGTGGAGACTGGCAGAGTCACTTGTTCATCTGCTCCAGCCCTTTGAGTCTGCAACACGTCTGATGAGCACAGAACAGAATGTTTCTCTGTCCTCCATCATCCACTCATGGAAGGCCTTCACAAAGGCTTATTGGTTGACAAGGATGACATGCCACCCATCACTGAAGTGAAAGCCATCCTGCAAGCGCAGATAGCCTCTCACTTTGAGCTCAACAACCTCAACACTGATGCCCTGCCTGTCATGGCCAATCTACTGGATGCCTGGTTTAAAAACATGTTTTTTACAGATGAGGAAGACGGGAAAGCAGCACACACTGCCCTTCTTTCACTTATGGAGGCAGAAACGCAGAGGCAGATGAAGCTGCAGCCACAGAAATCAACTGCATCGCAGCCAGTCACAAGTGACCAGCGACCACCTGCAAAGAAACCATGTGTGGAATCACCATGGGACATTGTAGGTGTGAACTTCAATGAGCCTGAGGATGCTAACACAGGGGACCCTGTTGAAAGTGAAGAAGAAGAAATGTGGTGATACTTTGTCTGCGAGCCACTTCCCTGCAGCCAAAATCCCCTTGACTGGTGGAAAGTAAAGGCAAGTGTGTTTCCACAGCTGGCCAACATTGCCAAGTGGGTGCTGTCTGTGCAGGCCACTTCAACATCCTCTGAGATGGTGTTTTCAGCAGGAGGCCTCATTGCGAACCAGCAGAGAGCAGCTTTGACTCCTGCCAACGTTGACGCAATCATCTTTTTGAATAGAAACCGTGTCCCTCTATGGACCGGTGACAGCTACAGCAGAACCGGCAGCTCATGTGAAGGAGGAGCCAGCAGACGACTCAGCCAGCGTTGATCTCCCTGACCTACCTTTCCAGGAGTGAGAAGACCTGTAACATGCTTGAACTGTCTCGCCCTGATGTCTTACTTGCATATATTTTGGTCTTCTGACAAGTGAAGATGCAAGCCACAGTGATTAACATTCTGCTTTCTTAGCTCCCCTTGCATATTTTGCTGCTCTTCTGTCAAAAGATTTCATTAAAAGTTTGCACACATGTTGCTCATTCTGCTGAGCTTAATGTAATTGGATTCAGATTCAGATTCGAGTGATGGATTCAAAAAAATTAGGATTCGTTTCACCCCTAGTAAAGATGCCAAAATCCCTTGGCCAGGGAGTTCTAATTGAGAAACAGTTTTGCTTCACTCAGTTATCCTTTACTTTTGGTACTTTCTTCTTCAAGAACATGGTTTCTGGCACAAGACTGTATGGCCTACAGCCTTGTGCGCTCTCGGGCAGCGAACTTCCTTTGATTGAGACAGAGGGGCATGCCCATCTGGGCCTGTAGTCATGCTTCTTGTACCCCTGATGCTAGTATCAATCTGCCTTGGCACACGAGCCAAAAGTTTTCTCCTAGGTCTGCAGGTAGTAGAAAGGGCCTGCGAAGATTCCATGAACATGTGCCACTTGCAACAATTGGTGAGTTTCTTGCAAGACATTTTCATAAAGCAGGAGTGATCATTCCTCTCTGATAGGCAGTCCTCTCTCTCTCTCTCTCTCTCTCTCTCTCTCTCTCTTTCTTTCTCTCTCTCTCTCTCTCTCTCTCTCTCTCTCTCTC
>JAOWAW010152458.1:0-10065 GCA_028565695.1 Nicola tetela | reverse complement strand
AAAAGCATCAAGGCGCCGGTAAAGTTATTTCCGACGCAACAGAAAAGATGAGCTGTGCGATGTCTGTCAATTGTAATGCTAATATCCACTTTACTCAGCAGCAGCTGCCGAATAAAGTACATTTGCTTTATCGTGGGGAGAAGACGCCATTTTTCCTTTAGATTCAAGTTCACGTAATTGCTCTCAGTGAGTGGAGACACGGAGAAAAATTAGTATCCTTACTATACTACCCACCAGTCTCATTCAAATCACCAGTTATCAGTATGTCAATGCTTGCTCGCAAAAGCATCAAGGCGCCGGTAAAGTTATTTCCGACGCAACAGAAAAGATGAGCTGTGCGATGTCTGTCAATTGTAATGCTAATATCCACTTTACTCAGCAGCAGCTGCCGAATAACTATATCGAAATTGCGATGCCATGATGAGGGGTGGGGTACTCTCTGGGAATTTGATATAATTTCGTTGTATTGATAACGGTGCCGGCGGATATCAATATTTCGTCCCATGAACGTTATCTGCTCCATAATCCAGAAGGAAATGCCGCTTTTCGTATACACCGGGACATGTTTTGTCCATATCAGCGCCAAACAGTAAGACATCAACGACACCGCTGCAATCACTGTCATCATAAACCACGAAAGGCGGTTTCCCTAATCCTGTGCGGCCTTCAATGGCACTTGGAGGGGCTCCGAAAATTACAATAATATGCAACAGTTCAGTTCTTCTAGATACCACGGAAGCTTGAACTTATCTTTCCGAGGTGTAGCTAATCCATCGGTGGATACTTGTCCCGGCTTCTAGGGGACATCTCGCAACATCGGTGTACCCCCAACGAACAGCAAAAACCAGGGCTGTAATGCATCATTCTTCATAAACATTCGCTGGGACACCCTCAGCGAGGAAGATTTCCACTCTTTCACGATCCCCATGACCTCTCCAAGCGGCGTAATTGAGATCGTTCTTCTTTGTTTCTGTGCGTTTCTTCTTCATGGCTACAAGAGCTTCATAGTCTTTCTCTTCCCAAACTTCAAATTTTCTGCTCATACGGCTAAACCTCTCCTGGCCTTTGCCGACGTCAATATTAATAATGTCTGTATATCAGCTCGTCGCCGGATCCGCGCCCAAGATGAACTCTTGAAACGGCTCCGAAAGAAGGATCTCATCAAGCCTGTAGCGTCTCATCTCTGGCAGTCTGTTACACAGGGCAGCCAGTCCAGCTATAGAACAAAAAATATTACTAAACGCACTACAATAACTGATGTTTCGTTGATCAGCCAAAGCACCTGCTAAAAAAAGCACCCGAATGATAAGGGTTCCGGTTTTCGTCAACGAAAAGCAGAGAACATCACGCTTCCGCCGTTTCATCGTGTTCAGATTCGTCTAACGTTCTTGAAGCCCCTGATTAATATTCAAACAGCTCCGCTAGCTTTCAAATGCGGTCTGTTCGATTTTTCACCACTGACTGGTGAAGCAGCGTGACTAGGACGTTTGCCTTAAAGCGTGGCTCACAACATCGAGTACTATTCTCCCCTCAAACCCATGGCCATCGTCTGACTCCGACTGTGACTCCCGTATGCTCATCGGAACTCATTTCGAGATGTGCCGGCACCGCGGGCTTTGCTTGGCCAAGGGAGAGAACGGGTGATCTCTTTTGCCGTCCGTGTAACATAAGCAAACAAGTGCAGAGCTGTTATCGCCTACAGCTTGCTGACCAAACGATGGATCTGCTTATCTTTTTTCTCACTTTACTCCGACTGGGAGCACACAGCGAACTCAAACCTGCGGCGACCAAACACCTAGCGGAAAGGAAAGTCACGCGATCTTAACCGCCCGACCAATCCGCTACTTCAAAAGATCTGGCTTCATGACGAGCTTCTGTGACTATCGCTCGACACGATCCGATATCCACTGAGGGAGACGCTACGAGGTGACTACGATACTGCAGCCTAGTTCGCAACGACTTGAGCTAGGCCCAGGATTTATTATTACCAGCAGATTGGCTGGACTGTTAAGATCGCGTGGTTTTCTTTTCAGCTAGGCACTTGATCGCCGCAGGTTCCAGTCCGCTGTGTGCTTCCAGCCGGAGTAAAGTGAGAAAAAAGATTGGTTATGATTTTCCCGACGTGATAGGCCTTTCTGATGGATCTACTTGTCAATGCTTCGGGCTATTGTGTAACATTGCTATAAGGTACGCAGCTGCTGAGCAGGTTGGTGTCAAATTTCACCTTGGCTTTATCGCTTGATCGTGGCCCGCTATCCCTCATGATGAGGCCGTTTCGCAGTTACATCTTAGCCTTGTCATAATTAGTGAAGAGGTAGAGCCAAAGAAACACCTGATTTGGGCGAATTACGTGCCATAGTGAACACTACTGATTTTGGCGAATCACGTTCTATTACGGACACTAACTTACACTGACCTCCCCGACCATAATGATGATGTCATTGGGCCCTCCAATCAAATTTCGATCATATATGATCGATGAATGTGTACGCAGTTTCCTTAAATCTCGTTGCCTGGAGACAATAAAAAATGTGCTCAGAGTGCAGAACGTGCGTTTGCTAATCCGCAGATACCACTTTCGACCCTCCTTGGTATTGAAATTTTTCGGGAAACGGTGGCTCAAAGGGAAGGTCCTCTAGACATTGCGGAGGTGCACAGGAGGAGCTTTGATGAATCTGCGGAGTACAGTAGTTTGTCTTCCGAAAGCAGCGACGGCGGTCTTTCGTCTATTGCCGAGGAAAGTGCGCTTGACGATGAACTGTGCGTTGATGATGAGAGCGAGAGTAATGAAGACTTTCAATCTCTTAGTGGCGGAAATGAGAACAGCGACGATGACGAAGACTGACAAGGAGAGTCCAGCGACGGAGGCGATAACCCTACTCCGTTGGCAGGCAGAGGTGGACATCGCTGACGACGATGAGGAAGATGAAGACATAATTGTAGTGTAGGCGAAGGGGGGCACAGTCCTGGAGGCACAGGAAGAGGACGAAGAGGAAGAGAGTTGCCCGAATCAACAACCAGAGATATGGCTAGATTGTTGTAAAACACACAGGCATACAAGGTCATGTAGAGTTGTGAGACGCATATAAAGTGTTATACGAAAACACATAAAAGACTACGTGCGTGCAAGTACAAGCCACTCGCTATACTCGACAAGCCTGTATTACAAAGAGAAAAGGCATAATTACAGGTCGAGAGATAAAGCCTACTGCATAAAAAGAAAACTGGACGCTTCCCCAGCGGGCTTTGCCGCAAAAAAATAAAAACAAGATCAAGAGGAGCATAGAGCCAGAACCCGCGTAGTACTGTCGAGGAGGTTTCAGAGACGGAGGAGAAGATTGCACAGGAGCCGAGGGTGGCGATTTAGGATAGGTCGGTGGGCAAACATTTAGGACGGGTTGTACATTCGGGCGGGAGGATTGAGCCTGCCGAAAACCATAGTCTACGTCTGCTAAATTGTAACTGGCTACGTGCTACGTTTGTTGCATTTCCAGGTGACCTGTTGCCCTACATCGTACCAATAGCCGTTAATGCTACTGTCGAATTCAGCGTCGCTTCCGGATCCATTGAGTACATTAACTGCCGTCGTTCGCATTCATCTGACTTGAATAACAATTACGCTCCAGCCATGTCCTTTCCGTAACCAATTGTTGTCGTACGTAGCCTAATCCTCCAGCACAGTATCCAGTTGAACATTACGGTAATCTTTTCGTATCGGCACCCTCAAGTCACAGACAAGGCTGTCTCCGTCTTGATATAGGAAACTCCCTGGGTGGGAATTTTGTCAAAACAAGTCAAGCCAACGCTTATCCTTCACTAGGAAGTTGAATGGCCTTTATCATGCCGTCAGGCCGCTATGCTCAGAATTTGACTCCAAAGCTGCTTTCCCTTACACGTGTGTTTCGGCATATGTTGTCCATCTACCCAACTAAAACATCAACACGATTATTCCTCCTTTCCATTCCATTCAACATCTACTGCTGTAATTTTAATTCAATTTGTGACGTATGCCCCTTTTACTGGCAGTGTCTGTCATAACAGAGGATAAGAAACATAAAAAGGAATAAGACTAGAGAATGACGTAATGTGTGTAACTATATTTTCTCTATGCCCATACTGATCTACAGAGGAAATCGCTTTGAGACAAACATTAGCATATGTTATCCAGCTGCTATAGAGTTAATTCGTCCCCCTTTTGCCGGTCTGTTTTCGTTATGCGCATGCTCAAAGAGATTCCTTTGGTATTCGTGCTTTCAACAAGACCTTACAACCAGGCCCAGTAGCATTCCCTGCAAATTAAAGTTGACATTTGACAAGGGTATTTTACCGGAATAAATAATTTAATTATTTTAAAGCCCTGCGGCCAGTAGCTTTCAGGGGTCACTTCAAGTATATTCGCCGATTCGAACGTGCGCGGCTCGATTAAATATACGGCGAGCGTCATGATCAGGTGGACACCAGGAGTGCAGACATACAAGAACGGAAATGTCTAGAAATGGGTAATGCAACATTCTACTTTGCCTTTCTTTGCAGTGATGGAATGATGGCAGTTATCGAGAGCGACGGCACATCCTTTTAAGCGAAGTTATCTCAGCAAGCTTTGCCTGAACAACGCGGTCCAACAGAGACGGGCTGTTACCAGCACTCACCAATATTGAATTATCTCCCGGCGTATATGGTGAGTTTGCACATGGAGAGGAACAGCTCAAATTCTGGAAATATTTTCCGTGTAGCTCTTTCTCGTGAAGAACTGGTGTTTGCTATTCTTGATGAAAGTCACAGGGTGGCCTGTCGAGCGTTGTTCAGCCTTGTCGTGGATGCGCTGAAATAAAGCAACCCTAACGACTGGAAAGAGAAAATCTGTAGTGGCTTTACCCTTCGTACCCGCCCGCACATCGAAAAACGCTTGAGCAACGGCCAACCGCTAACCGACATCTATGTTGTTTGCAAAATACTGCGCTGCCATATTAACGACATTGCTAACTTCTGTGGCGGGTTCAAGAATCCTAGCGAGATGGAGAGGTTATCTTTGCAAACTCAAGGTTTCATCACAGCAAGAAATTGGGCCTTTCATGGTGAGTTAGTGTCCTCTGGAGAAGTGTTTTCAAGTTTGGTCCTCTTGATGTTAATCCTGAAGACACTTAAAGTTGACGAGGGCTTGGTGCAAGACATTGCAAGGCTTCAAGACCAGGCCGTAAAGCTGATCCAAGCTGAAACACACTCTGACAATTTGTCAGAGTACGCGATTTCTTTACACGCACTTGGCCGAGCAATGTTGTACCATAGATTTGCATCCTTTGAAAAACTGTTTGCAAAACTTTTTCGACCAGATCTGCCCGTCTCATCCAGTTCACAAGGCATTAGTAATAATCGCCAGAAGCCTGAAATGTCAACTCTGATACATTACATCAGAAAAGAAATCCACAAACCCAGAAAAGAAAGTCTTTTTGCCAATGTAGAGGAAAGCACAACAGAAGCACTGCAGAAAAGCAGTATTCTGGCCAGTGTGGAGAACATTTTAAAAACAAGAAACAAACTTGCTCACAATGAACAGTTGGCGTTTAAGGACATCGCTAATGCACTTGTCGACGTTGCAGATGTTCTTTCTTCCTTTGGCCTCTCTGTTGAAGAAACAACCTCTGCCATCCAAAGACTTGCTCTCCTTCGGAGTGAATACAATGAGAACAGAGATACATTCACCTCCTGCACATTACAGTTTCCAAGCGCAAGAGAATCTCTTCGTAAGTACCTTGACAGACAGCGTATTCTTCGACCACAGTGTTTACACTTTGTTGGAAGAGAACAAGAGCTACGATCGATATCAATGCATTTACGTGATAAGCTTGATCAACAGGAGAGACAGGGTGTCTTGATCTATGGGCCTGCAGGTATAGGGAAGAGTTGCTTAGCAACAAAATCAGCGTATGCTTTGAGAGATACCTATATAAGGCAAGCATGGGTATGTTGCTCTGACAAGCGTCAGTTTCAACAAGACCTTACAGTCATACCGTGCACTTTCCATGAGGCTTTATCAAGCAAGTCTTTTGCAACGTCCATGCGTTCATCCAGCGATAATATTATAGAGGAAGGTCAACAAAGATTTTTGGACCAGTCATATAGATTTCCAAATAAATGGTTAGTCGTCTATGATGATGTGCGTTCAGAGACAGTTGGCCTTGTTTTGGAGAAAATTTTGGGAAATCAGCCTGCAAAGTCAGTAATTATTACTACAAGAAGCACGGCTGTGAAAGATTATCTTCTACGGACGGTGACTCTTGATGTGATCACTCCCCAGTTATTTACGGCAGCGGAGACTTGGGAAGTGCTTACGAAAAAAAGCCCTTGGTTGAGATTGGGGAAGAGCGATTGTTCATTGGTGCCGCAGGCTGCGCGTGATATTTTAGGCAGTCTGCCACTGTGCGTTAGTATCTATGCATCCATCCTGGGTGCTTCACGCAAAGGAAAGGCTAGCAGGAAAATTTGGGATATTAGTAGTACCTTATTATTAATGCACTGGCAAAACGTAGAACAACAGTTTGGGGATTGGCTTCACGTAAGAGGTTTGACAGGTGGGGTTGAGTCGGCGGAGCAGTATTTAGAAGATCATCCATTTGCCGTGTTTCTTTTGGCCAAAATCTGCTCAACAGACTGTGAGAGAATTCCATGGGATGTCCTAAGAATGAAAGACACAACGGTTGCCTTCTCTGATTTTCAGCATGTCCCAGAGGATTATTGTGTGCGTGACTTCTGCATAACACTCTTTGGTGTATTGGATTACCTCTTTTCGGAAAATGGACAGGGGGGTTTAGAGATTTGCCGGAATGATCTCGAAGAGTTGGGGTTAATCAGTTGGGATGCTGAAGCAGGCACAGTTCTGATTCACCGTTTAACTCTTCACAGTGTCCAGTGCTTGTTAGGAAAGAATGTACTGTATCTTCGTCGACTTTTTGTTAAAGTTTTAAGGAAAGCAAGTGCAGATACTGCTGTTGAAGTTTTCTGTGAAACTGTGTCACAGATTCTCACTGGAGAAATGCTCTCGCATATTTTTTTCAGAACTGAAGAACTTTTGAAGAGAAGAATGAAGGAACATAACCCCCATAAAAAACTAAAAGCCATGCAAATATTTGAATTGCTCACATTTCTTGGTAATCTCCTTGAAACTGATAAACACCGAAAGATATTGGAAGATGCTTTAAGGTCTCAGGTGGTAATAAGGATGCTCCTGAAAATGCACTTCCTAGTTACGCAAATGAAGAAACGTTGTGGAATTCTCTTAAGTGAACCTTCGTCCCTTTCACAGTTGAGATTGTACAATAGTACTGTTGCTGATGCCAAACATCTTATTTATCTTAGAGGTAAGGTTTGTTTAAAACAGGGCACCTTTCTGAAGAATGCGGGCATGTCGGAAAAGGCTCTCTCATTCTATCAGTTAGCTCTATTAGAGTTTAAGAAAATTCAGCACAGGTCAGTTACTGGTGCACATGTACACAATGTGGCAATAGCCCATCTGTATATTGCTCGTGTTCTTCGCAAATTGAAAAACCGAAGGGCTAGTAACAAATATTTGATGGAAGCAGCTGAAGCATGCCATTTACTCAAACCTGAGCAAATGAAGCAATGCATTCTATCTCTGCTGATTAATATTCAATTCTGTGATGATGACAGAGAGGGCAATGGGCTTGATGGCATAGATTCCTTTGAAGCTTTGGTTCTTTTTAGACTGCTTGATTGCAGAATAGGAGGACACGCGCTTCTGATGAAAGATGAATTGGACAGGACAACTCTTGATTGCACTATACTGTTTAGTAAAGTTTGCGGGGAGGCACAAAAGATTTTTTTGCGACAGCTTGAGCAGTCCAAAGCAGATAATCGTTATGAGAAAATTAGACAAATTCACAACATGAAAACACTGTTATTTTTCAGTCAGTGGCAGTTTTCGGTGGATATCAACATGTCATGGACTCAAGTGATGTCATCCTTGAGACTGAGGGCAAAGATTTATTCCTTTGTCGAAAAATCTCTTCCACTGCTTGGAGACTGCCTTAGCAAAGACAATGACCGGCGTGGGGTATGGTTTCTACTAGCTGGCTTTGTTGACGATTATTGTTGCCTTGCATGTTTGGCTGGCCTAACGCAACTCGCTGTGAGAATATCTCAGCGCCTTGTGAAGCTTTGGGGTGAATCTCTTTCAGGATGTGGATTAATTTCAAGCAGCAGCCTCCAAGGAAATGTTGAGCCAAGTCTTTCTGTAGGAGGTAGTGAAAACTGGCAGTGGAATGGAGTATCATTTTGCTCTTCAAAAGGCAGCAGGGAACAACTTTTGAACAAAATATGCGCTCTGCTCTTTGACGGTATCGGGCATTTGTATGGAAAGAAAGACTTTCATGCAGCGTTGAGCAAGTTTTTGGCGGTTTGGAGAATAGATGCTTTTTTGGATTGTAAAGTGCCAGAATTGAATGACTGCTCCTGCTGGTTGCAAGATAAAGGGATTCTGTTAAGGTTTGTTTTGCGTCTGTGTACATGTCTGGAACACGATGTAGTCATAGAGGTCATAAGTATACTCAGAGTCTTTGGTAATAACAAGACCACACCTCCCACTTTACAAAGAGCTATCGAGCTAACTATCAGCAATCTCAGCCTTCTTCCGAAGAAGTCTCCATCGCGTAGTCTGCACTTGATCTTCCTCGAAGCGAGGAATGCTTTTAACAAAGGCTGTCTCACAACCGCTTGCAGAGTGTCTTTAGATTATTGCAAGAACCTTGTCCTACTGGAGCCAGAGACTGCGCCGCATAAAGGAGTCCTAGTGGATATCTTTAATGTGCCCAACATTTTTGATCTAATGCTCATGCAGATTGCCGAATATCTGTGGAGAATTTACCGTCAAAAGAAACGTCACGTGGCAGCCGAGTGGTTTCTGTTGTTTTGCATTAAATTTTCGAAAGAAAGGCGGTGGCTTTTGGATTCTGCGAAGTATCGCGTTCAGTACGGGGAATTTCTAAGAGAGCAGGCACGGAAGTCAGAGGTATTGCAGCAGTTTAATCTCGCTGAGAAAGGCTTAGTTGAGCAGTTTGGTGACGATTATTCTCTGTGACTTACAGGCACTCCAAGTGTAACTGTAGTGCGTCAAACGCTGGAAACCTAGGAGAACAGACTGAGTCAGCTTCAACTCCAACATGTGAAAAGAAGGCCTCATGGAATGTGTCTAAATTTTTTGAGAGAAAACTGGAGAATCCTCGTGGTCTCAACAATACGAGAGTCAACAATTTCTAGTGCCAACTGAGAATAACTTGCTATCGCCTTTGGACCAACCGTTTCGTACTTCCACAGGATACTTTGTGAGTTTGAGGTGAGGTTGATATACAATCATTCATCACACAGTCTGTGGAGATTGTTTATAAAATCTAAGAAGAGGTCGAAGAACAGGTTTTCGAGATTTATTAATCTTTATGATTTTCCATCCGTGTCCATGAATTAGCTAGCGCATGAGAAGGAGTTTAACTTAACATATGGCCGGCCGGTTTTGAGATATGACGATTCAGCCATATCTTTGTCAAAATGTGGAATTTTGAAGTTCTGTTTGTGTTGCCATCTTCAGTAAGGGTTGCTCTATCAGAAATTCTAAAGCTGTAATTTCCCAAACTTGACATTAACTCCAGCCCATGCGCCGGCTTGCACTCACTTTTCATTGAATAAGCATTATTCAAAATGACAGGAAATTTAAGAAACCACTATAGCTGTTTGTGCTGCACCAGATTATCTATTATCACCTCTTATATCGCATGTATTTTACCGCTTTGTCGAGCTCTTGCCTTTGTCGCGCATATACAGAAATAAGTATTTTGGTATGCCTTGCTTCGAAACATGCGAATAAAATTTGTTCTATCGATCTTTCCAATGACTTGTTGACTGATAGGGTGATTCTGCTGGTATACTTTCGTTTGGTTGCTGTGTCTTTCTCCTTACTAGTGTTGTGTTGTGTGACTTTTTGTACGGTGCAGAAAATCCCCTTCCGGTTCATTCGGCGGCTGATACTGTTCCGCTCCTAATAGTAAAGTTGACTATAAT
>JAOWAW010152447.1:0-10065 GCA_028565695.1 Nicola tetela | reverse complement strand
CCAAAAAAAAATGGGCAGTACACAAAAACACATGCCAGACCAGGCATTATTATCAATTTTTTGTACTTTGGTTGAGTCAGTGACTATTATAAATAGAAAGAATGTCTTTGCAGAGAGGAGAGAGAGAGAGAGAGAGAGAGAGAGTTGTAAGATCACCAACACTGTCCACATCTACTGCTTTTGCCCCTGTCCTCAACTGACTTTGTGGCCAGACAACTTCTGGTGTTTAAAATGCCAAGAATTACCAGAGACTGTCAGGCCACACTCCATTTTCTCAAACACTGTGGCTCGCAGAACGATTTAAGCTGTCACAGCTCGCTGCTGCAGCTCTCCAAGCCGTCCTTTCGTGGGCCATTTTTGCAGCAGTGCAACGCATGTAGCTTGCACTCAAGGCCCCATCAAGGTAGTGTTCAACGGACCCTTATGTAAATGAGTCACAGCATGCGAAATCTTATTTTTCACACGATACATATGTAGCTACAGTATAGCGAAGACCAACGTCGACCGCTGCAGCACTCTCCTGCTTGCTTTTCAGTCACTCAGCCCTGTACTTTTTTAGCATTTAAAATACAGGCAGAGCTCAAACCCCCTCCCCTTCAAATGGGCATGCCTGTATTTTGGCAAATGCAGAATTTTACAGACGATCCCTAACATCAAGGAGTTTTATAGTCAATATTTTAGAGAATTCAATTATACTGTTGTGATGTTCCTCATTGCACACCTGGGCACAATTTGTGCAGCCAATTCCTGACAAAAAAAGAATTTAAACAAGGAATGAGCCCTTAGCAAGTACAACTCTCACCCTTCATAGTTGATTTACAATCAAGCTTGTGAAGTAATATAAGATTAAAAATAAATAAAAACAATAGAGATGTGAGAAGGTGAAAACCTTGCAGAGCAAGGTAAACTGCCAACATCAGTTAGCATAATGCTGATACTGCCTATATGGAGGGACAAAAAGCAGACTGTGAAAGACAGAATAGGAAATGCGTGGTAACATATGACGGCCAGATAATGAGTTCTGGTGAGAATATAGATACAACAGAGGATGAAAGAAAATAGGGAGGCCAGATAAGCATATCATCCATGCACAAGCATTATGACAAAAAAACAACTTCGCAAATAAAAAAAAAAACCCCACTGGGTTCAGGTTTAATGTCACAGAAGAAGACCAGCTTACAATATATAGTAGTGAACTAGTCCAGCCTTGGGATGATAATAGTCTAATATTGACCACAGTCTACTGAACTTTCATTCGCTGATATCCCTGCATCAAGGTCTTCAATCCTGTTGCTCTCGACCTGAACCCTATCTGGTGATCCTCTGTCCGTTTGCCCAGCTGGCAAGGACTGCAGGTCTTTTCCTGCCCAACTCTGTTCAACCACAGTGGTGACACACTCCAGCAGACAATTAAGCACAGCTGACACAACCACGGACTGTCTCATCGGTACATGATGCACCTATGCCAAACCCTGGCAAATTACACTCACTCAAATCCATGCTGGTGTTGAGCGACGACTCAGGGCAAGTGTCACTTGACAGTCCCTCGACAGACACAAGGTGCTCACTTCTGCTGTCCGCTGGAACATCGCAGCCTTGCTCGTTGGCAGCCAGAGACTGATCCAAGCTCAGACTCAAAGTCTCCAAAGATGATGTTATTGGAGAGATGCCAGCCAGGTCATCAATTAAACTGGCACTCTGGTTGCTTGGCAGTAAATCAAGTTCGAAGGACTCTGAATCCTTTGCTTGCACAGTCTCTTCCATTGATCCTCCACTGATTATCGATTGCCCTTGGGAACACTCCAACTCCTTGATATCTACAACTTGTACAATGTCTGTTTTTTCAGATGGCGCTTCAAAGTGCTCCGAAAATTCACCACCACTGGCAGCTGATCCACCAGCAGTCAGAGGATTCATGACAGCTAAGCCAACACTCTCAGAGCCCTTGATATCCCCCACTTGTATGATCTCCTCAATGTGCTCCAGTGGCTGTTTGCTTGTGACTGCTCCATTACGTGGCAATGACCCAAAAGTGCTCAGGTGCTTTTTCTCCACGCATTCAACACCCACATCATCTAGCATTTTCTCAGCTCCTGCTTCAGTGCACCTTGAGGAAATCTTGCCATTGGTTAGGACTTCACTCTCTGTCATCGGCTCGTGGCAAGCTGTATCATCAAAAGCTAATCCTTCAGCTGAAATTGTACTATCTGCAAGCAATGACAGAAAACTGTCTGACTGATGTGTAGTGACATCTTGCTGGCAAGATGGTCCAATAGCCAGGGCTTCCTCATCATAAACAGTGATCATCTTGCTGTGAACATTCTCAGGGCAATGCACGTTTTTCAAATGTTGACCCTCAACCACTACCTCAGCCAGTGGTGGATCTGGAGAGGCTGAGGCTGATCGATCAGAATAAGGAGCCGGATCTACCACTACTTGACTGTCAGCGTCACCTATATCACCAGCCACCTGATCACCATTGATTAGATTGCCAATACCACTGTTCTCTTCGGCACCTATATCACCAGCCACCTGATCACCATTGATTAGATTGCCAATACCACTGTTCTCTTTGGCCAAAAGATCACCATCAGCTTCATTGTCAACTGCACTGCCATTAGCAGCCCAGCAGTTATCAACACTGCACATTCTAGCACAGTTGTGGTCAGCACTTGCATGCCCATCTTGACCAAACAACATCTCGTTTGGACAGCACATTGAAACATGATGTGGCGAAGGGGAATCACTCTTGCAAGCCTCCAAAGCAGATTTTTCCAGTTCATTCTCTTGTTCACTCGCATCAGTGACATTGGAAGGTGAGCACTTCTCCAAGTTTTCACTTGAGTCAGCATCTCTTTCACTGCAATCATTGGATGCTTGTTCACGTGTGAATTGCTGCGATACATCCACAACTACATCTACACTAGCAGTCACCCCATCTACGTCTTCAGCTTTCACTGGTGATGATTTTCCTGAGCTGGCTAGTGTGAGAGCTGACATTAAGTCTTCATGGCCGGAGCTTTGTCTTGTGGCGACATTTTCTGTGCCGCCATTTGCCACAGGATGAGATGACACTTCATTGTTGACGCATGAAATCGTCAGCTTGTGACATTTCTCATGCAGCATTTCCAGGACAGACATCCCATGCACACATAAACTGACGAGCCACTGATTAGCTGACAATGGAGTGCATGCCTTGAAAGAGCAATGGATACGTGCCTCACTGACGAAAGAGTAGAAGAGTTGGTACAATTCTGTGTGTGATTTTTTGGCAACCTCAGGATTAATGCCGTCAAGGCAGCAATTGACAGCTTGTGCTGGAAGATGAGAAAACTCGTTGTGTAACGAGCAGATTCTCTCAAATTCAACTGACACTGTTACACCCCAGTCAATGAGGAAGACTTCTGCAAGAGCACAGCCTCCCAGTGCACAAACCGCTTGAACACAGCCTCGGTACCAACTTCCAGTTCTGGGAAGCGAAACAGCACAAACAAGCCCAGGTTGAATCTCCACATCACAAACTCTTACCATTTGAAGAGGGAGTGCGTTGTAGTGCCTACGCATCCTCTTTTCCAGCTTTGTGAGATCATCTTCAGTTACACTTAGTTGACAGGCAAAACAAAGCAGTGACCGAACACAAGTTATCCGGACATCCATCGAGGAGCCACACTCAATCCTGGGTTCAATGATTTTCAACCTGTCAATGGGATGATGAGAATACAACATGGCAGAATCACGATAAATATGCAGCTCTTCATCTTGATAAGAGTTCACAGTCATTTGGTGCTCTTTACCACTGTCCACCTTTGACCTGATGATAGTATTGATATCACGTCCTCCGCTCTCAGACATCAACCGCACTCTCCACTGCCTCTGGCCAGCTGTCTCCTGACTGGTAACAATGTGACAAGTAACCCTCTCACCTTCACCTGCAAACTCCTTCAGCACTACAGCAGCATCTTCTCTAACAACATCATCTGATATGCCAGCCAGTGAGCAGTGGAAAGCCATGGCAGGTGGTTTTGCCAGTTCTGGTGAGAGCTTGCACAGCTGATGAACAGAAACAATGAGGTGGGATCCAAAGTCAACCAAGAGCACGCGCACAGTACTATCAGGCAGGAGCTCCTCTACCTGCGCACGGTAGCAAAGTTCCGTATTAGCATCAAAAACAGCACAAAACATTCCTTCTAACACTGTTGCAGAACAGAGGTCAGTTAAAAACTGCTGCTTACTGCAGTGTTCTTGAAGGTTCTCTTGGAGGAGGTCTAACTCAGTGGTGCAAAGCTGACACCAAAGATCATCTATGGACTGACAGTTAACAAGAATCACCTGTTCCTGACTTCCGGAAGACACACAGGCAGCGGGAATTTCCTCAGCACCTAACTTTGTGTTGGTGCCTGGCTCCTCAATGAAGACTTTACCTTCATCATTATCATTATCATCATCACCATCATCATTCTGACATGGCTCAGCACTGTGCAGCTGCTCCTTCACACAGCTCAACACATTCACCCCGTTCTCATCAAACAGCTCAACATGCCAACAGCTGTCACTGCAGCTCACAACCTGACACAACCACACACCTTCTGGATCTTTACAAAGCACATCAGTCAGTTCCTCCTTGTGAACTTCGGCTGGACATTCTACCAAGCTGCACTTGAATGCCATTGCCCAGTGCTCAACGAGGTTGTCAGGCAAAACATAAATGTCATCCATGTCTACTATTTCTTCATTCCCATAATCCACAAAGCGAACAGTCACCTTCCTATCGCTGTGCACAACCAGGACATCAGCACGATAACGCAAGCTGTCCTCTGAATAGATAGCTGAACAACGAAGCCCAACTGAGGCTGAATCAATCTTCATGCCAGCTGATGTCATGAGCTTCTCCTGTAACACATCTAGATCTTGGTGGCAGTGTTGGCACCAAATCTCTTTAGCGCTAGCAACCACAGTAACAATCACCGGAAAGCGCCCGCTCTCAGCACAGGTCACCTTCCAAAGGCATTGTGCTAGCAGCCACGAAGCCACAGTCTGGCTGCTCCATTCGAGATGGACCAACCAGCCATCATTCATCTTTTCTATGCAATAGCAAAGCACAATCTCTCCAACCAACTTACCCACAGTAAGTGCTGAAATGTCCTTCTCTTGCAACTCTTGTGAGCAAGACAACTGACAGCAGAAAGCAAGGGCAGCCTGTGATGTCAGTGCAGCTGGCAAGGCAAACAATCTCTCATGCTCCATTGTAATTTTGATGCCAAAATCTACCAAGCGAACAGTGACCATGTCCAGATCATCGACACAGATCACTTCCGCCCGACACCACTGCTGTTTCTTCCCACCTTCATGAGACTGAACAATGCATGCAGCTCCGACATTCGGTCTGGAGCTCAATGACAACAGCTGCTCACAATGGTGCTGCACTAGCTCCTGAAAAGCAGCAACATTGTCAGACTTTTGCTGAAGCCAAACTTCTGAGACGCGAGCAATGCAGCTCACAACGCATTCCGTAGTTGTGCCGGGTTGGACACCTGCAGATCTGGTTATTTCTGGTAGATGTGGTTGGTCGGACGCAGCACACAGGCTTATCTTCTCCTTTACAGCATCCAGAAAGTTTGTCTGATCATTTAGACAAAGGTCCACGACCCATAGGTCCTTGTCTTTTGCAATCACATAGCACAACAACTCGATGTTGGCACTGACCCTTTCTATTGCACCAACAACAGCAGCTTGATCATACTGTTCAAACCGCTCATTGAAGCGGCACTGAAAGGCGAATGCAGGTTGTTCAGCTAGGTTCTTTGACAGCGGACAAAACGGCCCAGATGTCACAGCCATGTTGCCGTAGTCAATAAAGAGAATGCAAAACTGCCCATCATTGGTAATATCAGTGGCAAGAGCACGATACCAACACTTGTCCTCATTGTAGAGCACACCGTACAATGCACCAACTCTTGGTAGTGGCAACAAACCTGCCGGGGAGCCCTCACACCATTCATGACAATGTTTCTGTAGTTCTTCCTGTAGCGTCTCCAGTTCCTGGTCAAGTCTCTGACACCAGAAGTGACAGGGGCTGACTATTGTGCTAAACACCACACTTCCACGGTAACCAACATCCACTGGGCAAGGCGGCACACTGTGTTCCAAGTCCAGCTTCCCTGAAGTCTTATGCAGCTCAAGCGTCAAAATATCTTCTTGGGTTTCAGGCAGCGAAAGGTTAATACTCCAGACTTGTTCTTCTGACTGACCCACAACAGTGCAAAGTAGCTCCACTCCATCAACAATCTCTTCCAAACGAGACAGCAACGAAAGGTGGTCAGAAATCAGCTCACTATTACTAGAACAGTTTGCTAGTTGACAATGGAACGCCAGTGCCGGCATTACCATCAGCTCCTGCGGCAGACTACACAACTTGTTGATTGGTGTCATCTCTTCATTGCCGTAATCCACGAAAAGGACGCTGATTTCATTTCCTGTCACGCTTGTTACCTGAGCACGATACCACATGCTGTCATCTGCAAACAGTGCACTGCAGACAGTACCAACTGCAGGTGCTTGCAACAGAGGTGGCTGTGATGCACAGTGAGCCTGTAGTTTCTCTTGCAGCAATGAGAGCTCACTGGTGACAAGCTGGCACCATAGATCATCCACATCATTCAGCACGCTGACAACAACACGAAGCTTCCTGCCAATGCCAACAACTGCACACGGAATGCTCCTTTGCCTTTCCTGGGCAAAACGCTGTTTGTCTCTGCCTGTTTTGTCTGCTACAATGTTCGTGGCTTTCTGTTCTTCTCCAGCACATCCTGCAAGAACAGATTTGAGTCTCTTGCTGACATCTCCTAGAAACCCATTGCTTAACTCCACAATGATTGCGTCTCCCACTTGTTGACCTGACGTATGAACAACACACTCCTTCTCCACAACTAAGGCACAGAACTCCTTACTTAGCGCTTCACTACATTCAACCAATTCAAAACCGGACAGGCAGCAAATGTGTGACAGCGATTTGATGCAGTTGATTTTACTGATCAGAGTCTTCAGTTCGCCCGTCCTCACCACTTCTGTGTTGCCAAAATCAACGAACTGAACACGGACATGCTTCTTGTCAACAATTTCCAAGATGGAAGCACGATAGTAAGTGTTATCTTCATCAAACAAGGCCAGACACATCAGACCAACAACTGGATGGCAGGCAGACCTCGCTTGTTCAATATAGTCATCGATCTGCTGTTGCAGTTCTTCTAAACGAGTGCTGTCCTTGGACATTTGACACCAGAAGCGCTGTGGTGACTCCGCATGCGACACAATCACATCCACTGGTGAGTCACAAGGCAACCCAGCATCACTCCCATTACTTCCAGCACTGTAACTATCAGCTTCAACAACTTCATTCATAAAGGAACCCGGTTCCGCAGTTGTGTTTGGCAGCGACTGAAGGCTCTCTGTGCTAGACTCGAACAATGAGCTGGAAAGTTGGCCATCAGCTGCAGCTACAGACAAGCGCCTCCTGGTATTATTAGCTGCTGGCAGCCTATCTCCATCCTCTTCAGGTCTTTGTTTTGAGTTGGCCAAATGCACTATCCCATCTGAGCCAACAAAGCGAGCATAGCCTTTCTTCACAAGCCATTCAGAAAGAGATATGCGTCGACCACGATCCTCATCTGTCCAAACCAATTCTAGCATTAGTTTGCCGGGAGCAACAGCACCAACAGTCGCAAGAAAAACTACTCCCTCAACATGTGCCATTAGTGCATCTAGCGCCATTTGTGGCCACTCCTTGCCTGTTCCGCCAACTGGCTCAATGCCAGTCAACAGTGCACCAAAGCCCTGCTTCGGAAACTGCAGACACCACAGTGGCAAATGCTTCACCCATTTAACTGCACTCTTTTGCAAGTTACCATAGTCCACAAAGCGCACAACAACCCAATTCCCTTTGTAGCCAACACAGACAATTTCACCACGATACCACTGCTGGTCATCTGTGAACAGTACAGCACACGGCACACCTACTGCAACCTTATCAAGCGCTTTTCCACTCTTCTCAATCTCAGCAGTCAGCCTCGCATTTACATTGTATAACTCATCCAAGTTTGACTGTAGCTGGCATGAAAAAATCCCTTGTGGAGTGACGTGCATGACAATCACTTGCTCACCATCTTTCACGTTCATCTTCAACTGTGGAAAGTGATAGGTTGCTAAAGCCTTAGCCAAGTCTTCACTGCTGGATGATGAGCGTCTGACTCTGGATGAAGAGGGTGTAACAGGTGTTGGCGGTGAGGTGAGCTTTTTCTTCTTTGTTGCATCATCAACAATCAGCTTTACCACCTCCTCCCCAAAGTCAGTACCATCCTCTGTGCAAAGCTTCACTTCCCAAATGCCACTGGCAGTCTGCTGGAGAAAGTGACACCTAAGCATTTTCCCAAGGACGTGTTTGGTGAAAATTGATACGACCTGTTCGCTGACAGGTCCACTTCCAAACAAACTTGCCAGTGAACACAAGACTGACTGTCTTGGTTCAGCAGCCAATGCTGGCGTAATAGGCCTCATGTCAGTTTTGGGGACCTTCTCTTTGTTTCCAAAATCAACAAACTCAGCGAGCGCTTGTGCACCACTGTCTGCTACTTCACAACACTGTGCACGATACCAGCTACCATCTACACTGAACTTTGCACAAACTGCCTGCCCTGGACAGAGGCTAGCCAGCAAAAAGGAGGGGCACGCTGACACACAGAAGTCCTCCACACAAGCTTGTACGTCCTCAATGCAATCAGTATGGGAGACAAGCTGGACGTAGAAACACTGAGGGGTGTTCACGTGAGACACTACTACTTCTTCAAACGTTCCTGCATGGACGGCCAAGGGTGCAAACTGCAAGCCGCTGAAGCCTAGCTGGTGGCAGGTGGTGTTAAACGACACTCCAGACAGCGGATCGAGCAACTGCACTGAGAGCAAGCGCATGCCATTCGCTTCCTCCTCCAACAGTGCCTCAAACCTGGCTTCCATTTTTCGTCCTTCCCTCACTAACGCCGTTCTGAGGTGTTTGACATATGCGGGGTAGCTGGATGGTTTCAAGCCAGATAGACGTGCAGGCAGAGCCTGAGACGGCAATCGCCTCCAGGACTCATGGGCAACGGTCACAAAGTCTTCAAGAGAAACAATATCTTTGTTGCCATAATCGATGAAAAACACTTCGGCTTTCCGCGCAGACACGCTCCAATCTAGAATTCGAGCTCTATACCAAGTTCTGTCACCGCTGTAGAGACAACGGAAGATCTTCTCTCGACTGAGCTCTCTTGGACTTAGGTGGATGGCTTCGCATTCCTGCATTTCCTTATTGATTCGATCGAGCTCGGCGATCCGGTCCTGCCGTTGCAGCCACAAGACGTCCAAATCGCTGTACGTCACAACCACGTCCAGAGCCTTTCCGAGCAAACCAAGTTCCTGTCCACCAGCACGCTGGGGCATCATTTCGTTGCTTGATTTCTGTCAGCAACACTCCCCAAACTATCCCCTGCCAACCGCTGTAAGCACTGAGCAGCATGTGCATCCCATGAAATGCACAGAAGACTGCCGAGGCAAGAAACAGTTAGACGCTCTGCCACCAGCAGACACTCGAATATCTGGTGCGAGTTCTACGACATCGATCCCTGAGTGTTTCCCGAGCTAGGCCTAAACATTAAACAGCTGAAGGAAAACAACTGCTCGCCTTGACATGCTCGAGCTCACGACCCCGAGGCCTGGAGCCAGCGCCAGCCCAAGCGCTAGCAGATATCCTGACGCGGTGGTCGTCATAACAACTCTTTCACATACACGCGCATGAGCTACGCATGTACGTATACTCGCACATGTACTCGCGGATGTAGGGCCTACGTACTATTATAGTACACTAGCATGGTTACCCGTGCTTCGCACGGATCATTTCAAGGAGTTGCAGTCTGAACTTTGGAAGGCCGATTTCGGGCTCAGGATGGCGCGGTGGCGCAATTACCAGTGTATATTTCGGCCAATCCAATTTTCAAATTGAACACGCGCGCTCGTCAGTATTGACTTTTAGATTTTGGT
>JAOWAW010152425.1:0-10066 GCA_028565695.1 Nicola tetela | reverse complement strand
AACACAGGAGAGACTTGGGTCAGTATGGGTTAAAACAGAAGCAGCTAGTGAGAGCGAAGTATATCAGGGGTTTTAAGGAGGCAGCCGTGATACGTGGGGAGATAAAGGGAAGATGTGAGTGGGGAATGCATTGGAATGAGTCAGAGTGGTAGCAGAGGATCCAAGGCCGGGGACTCAGACATGGTGGCACCATTACCCTTCACATGAGTAACTATGTCTGTCCGTGGTTGTGCTTGTATGTTGTATGTGTTGTCTGTGGTGCCTTAACGCTCCTTTTGGGGCTGATGTCTGGCGCATCTATGATCTCACTAGGACTTTGCAGCTGCCCCAGACAATTGTCTTAACCCACTCTCTCTATCTGCCTCACACACGTACACACATATACACACATTCTGATCTCCATCATCCCTTTCCTTTTTCTTTTTAACATCTGCTCTCTTCTTCTCATTCCCTAGTAGTCCTGCTGATTGATATTTCTTATGTTTTGGTTGGTGTCATTGTAGATTTACCATTTCCTTTTTCTTTTGCACCCCTGCTGTTGCAAAAGCGATGGGCAATAAAATACAAATGCAAATACAAATACATCATCATCATCATCACCATCATCATAATATTATATCGAACCTGATGATAGCATGAGGTCAGTGCAGGGTAAGGCCATGAAAGTTCATAACCAATTGAAGGAGTAACAGACATTTAAGAGCATTACTAATAACGACAAGGAAAGGAAGAGTAGAAACTATAACAAGTGACTATGAGGATAAAACTTAAAATCAGGATGTGGATTCATATGGAGATTTGTAAAATGGTATTGGCAAACATCATTGAAGCTAAAAGAAGAAAAAGACTCATGTCTGCAAGTGTGTGCGCGTGTGTGTGGGTGTGCGTGGGTGTGTTTAAGGGATAAGGGCGGGGACAGCAAGTAGAGGTGCATCGGTTTTGCAAAGCCCTGGAATGTTTCTACATGAAACCAATGGAATAATGCCTTTCTGCATGACAAACTCCCGCAGTTAACCTGAGTCCATTTGTTGAACTGTCTGTCACTCATAATCAAACCATGTCTTTAAAGGCTCCTTCCTGACAGCACTCCAAGCCTTGGCACAGATTTCAGTCTGGCTGAAGTCCAACTGGATGCAGGATTCCTGCGTAGTTCCCGAACCTGCTCTTGCAATTGGAACGGCCTTCACAACAGCTGTTCGTCTCAAGCCAGTCGTATACTTCAAGTCATACTTATCAGTGACAAAGAGCTCAAAGCTGACCACTGTTTGACTCTTCCTTAGAGGGAAGTACGTTTGCGGTTCTGTCGGCTGACCAACAATCAGTTTGTCACCAACATGGACCAGTGCGTTGAAAATATCTGTGCAATAATATTCACCATCAGCCTCAACCTTCTTACTGGGGTCATGCTGTTCGGGGTTGAATAGAACATGGGTTCTGACTCCATAAGTGAATCTTGAGATCCGCTCCTGTATGAGATCTGTATCTTGAGCAAACATCACGGCTCCCTTGAGTATGGCCAGACTGCTGTTCTTGGGACGAATCACTCCACATTTCCTGTCAAATGAAGCTGTCTCCATCCTGTCAAACTCTCTCTCCAGGCGATCAAACAGAAGAGGACACTCGGCATAGCCACCGGCTACCATAACGCACCGAACACCAGTGATTTTCTGCAGGAGGTCTTGGACCAACATTGTGATTTGGTCAAGAGACTCTTGGAAGCATTCCCTGATGATTTGGGAGCTGAGAATGAGAGTCTGGCGCCTCTTGCGATATGTTACTCCTGGGAAACCTTCAACAGACCTTTCCAAGTTTGCACCACAGGCTGCAATTGCTTGAGCAAACTCTGGTGGAATTTGGATCACAAGATCACTGTCAAGATGAACTTTTTGCTTGGCCTCCTCCAGCTGGTTACGTGTGAATCGAAACCAATCATCTTTGGCAATGCGCTTTGCCGAAGACTCTCCAATCACACGTCTTATCACCTCCAAAAATTTGCTGTCGACTTTTGTGCCTCCCCAGTCATTGCCAACTGCTTTGTGGACATGGCTGAGCTTCATCGTTGTCATGTTAAGATCTGTGACGGTAATGTCAACAGTGCCACCACCGCAGTCAACCACCATGTAGCGCATTATATCAGGATGACCACAGGCTTTCCAAACTGGCAGCAAAGCATCACGACATGAAAGTGCTGCTGCCTCAGGTTCCAGTGCAAACTTCAGCCTGTCAGAATTTTTCACAGTAATCATCGCAGCCTAAATGAAGAAACAAGAACAGTCAGGCACAGTTTTCTATTCGTGTAAATGGGGTCAAAAAACTCAAAACATAACATTTTATTATGGTATTTTCACTAAAGTCTTTGGTCAAGTATATTGTTTTAAAACAGCACAAGTCTGGATGACAGCATAGCAAAAACAATTTCACATTGCTGCTAACAACAACACACATGGTGAAGTTTCTGTGGCTGACTTGCAGATCCACAGACTCACAATCAGGTACAGCATCAACAACAAGCAATATGGTGACTTTAGTTTTTGTCTTACAAGATTGACAAGATTGATGAAGCCTTGAGGCAACTGTCTTATCAAAATTGCCAGAAATAGCTTACACGTATATGCAGGTCAGTTTGACTCACCTCAACTGCTGCCTGTCTCATGAAATCTTTTGCCTTGTCTCCCCAGATAGCAGGCACGGTGACAACCCACTGCACTTCATCTTTGCAAAGGCTTGTTGAAGCTGCCCGTTTGAGGCACTCAAGTGCCTTCACTGAGAGAAACTTCAGGGATTTTCCAAACACCTTCTTTGCTGGCCATGACACTTTACAGTTGCTTGCTTCGATCAGTTCATCACCACTGACGTCACGATCCTGGAACAGAGAACAAGGTGTGCAAAAATCCGCTTCAAAACTTCACTGTCAGCCTTATATTTTTAATTTTCTGATTGGAGCTAGATTTATCATCGAAATGTTAATAATCAGACACCGTTACATGCAAACCTGACTAGATCCCATTCACAGAATATGCTCAAAGCTTGATGAGGTTTCTTTTAATATTAACACATTATGGCCAACCCTCAAATGTGAACAAGTGTTATTGTATGTACCCAACCCAACACATTTCTCAAAGAGACGACAAAGAAATAGCCCTTAGAATATGATATATACAACTTAAACAAATATTGTAGAGCAACACTATACTGACATGTTCATATGCATATACAGACAAAGATATTAACATTGTATAATTATATATAGAGATAGATGGATTAGAAGCCAAGGCTTCTACTCAGTAAAGATGTTTCCAAAAGCCACCTCGCAGTTTCTTTAAGCGCATTTTTGAATTAAGAAGAAGAAAACACCACTGAAAGTAAACTTTGGGACAGCTGTCAGATGTTTCTTCAATTGCTCTAGTCATGTGACATTGGTAGTATCAACAAAGCAGTCCTTTGTGGTTTAGTCAGTCAGGAGCATGGCCAGTGATCCAACTGTTCCAGCTTTGAATACCACTTGGTTCAATTCATATTTTGTCTTTCCCAAAAAAATGTGATCAAGATTTTCTTCTCTATCTTCATTCTTCTTCTTCACTGGAAGTATAAGCATCAGTACTAGTCCAGGCATAAGAGGGTTTTAAGAGTTATGCTGAAAAACTTCCAGTGAGGTTTCTACTAAAAATAAATGTCTATGAGAAATTAAGAATCAATTGTGATCAAATGGGTCTATAATAACCACTAAAACATCTAAATAAATAAAAAAAATATTTTTTATACAATGTACCTATAATTTTGCTCAGGACAGGTTTCTGCTGCCAATTGCCCAATTTTAACCCCCAAATTACAGCCATGAGCAGCCTACAGACTTCAATGGAAACGCCAAACATGCGCAATGTGAAAAGTCACCACGCAGTAGATGCCAAATCTACAATGCGTAATTCAGCGACTGTACTGTGCAGGTGTGTGCCACACTGTGTAAACTTGTCAGTGAAAGCATATACCACCAATGATGAAGATGCACCTACTGTCAATAATTCTGAGACCCCGAAGACTGGATAGATGATCCAAGCCATGACAGCGAAGACAACGTAGATGCCAGCAGCAGTAATAAAGAAGACAAGGAGGTGGATAAAGGTGAAGACAGTACACCATCCCTGGGGCCTTCAGCTAGGTACAGCGAAGCTCTGCATTTTCTCAGTGAAGTTGAATTGTTTGCATTAAATCCAGAAAAGAATTATGGTGGCTTGCTGGTGAAAATGAACAAGGCTCATGATTACGTACACAAGCGCCTTGTCAATGATGAACTTGGTGCAAGGTAGAGTTCTTTAATTAGTCAAATTCTTCAAGAGTGCAACAGAGCGTTTCATTTCGTGGATGAGATGTGTACTTTTAGTAGATATTTTTTACCTGCACAGCTAATCACTCTTTCCTTCGATGGCAATAAATGAATGTAATGCTTTGACTGCTTGTGTTCTGAGGTGGGGTGGCTTATTTAAGATTGGTCTCAGACATAAGGGCACTTTGCTCCAGTCCCTTGGCAGTCCCCAAGGTTTCACTGTATATGCCAAACACGAGGGTCTACATTTTCTGATTTCCTTATACCAATTCTATTCCATAGCAGTAGCCGGATTCTAACTATGCAGGTAGCTTTGCTTTGGAATGCTCTTCCTCCCTCTATCCGTAGTTCTCCTGACCTTTTATCTTTTAAGTCTGCCCGTTTTTCTCATCTAGGGTGCCCTATAAAGAGACTTCAATAGTCTGTCGGTGTTCACTAGTAAAACAACAATAAACAACAACAACAACAACAATAACATTACTCAGTATATACATACATAACACATGTAGTACTTTTTTGATAAAATGACGTTTCGGCCTCATCAGGTTAACTGACACCTCCATCAAGGCAGCTTATGTTTTTGCAGAGTTGTGGTTTGCTAAAGGTGTGAGATGGTGCGACTGTAGGTGACACGTGGTGTTGATTCCACGTGTATTCTTAGAGATAGAAATGTTTAACTATGTACAAGTGTGGCTTCCGATATGTTCAATTGCGAGCCATACCCAGCCACAGCCTGCTGACTTCCAAAAACCCTGTCCTGGTTCATACTCCTGCCCTTTATCCGCTGAATGAAAAGTGCTTCTCTGATCTTCCGTCACGGTGTCGGTTTCTTTGGCAATGACCCTCGCCAAAGAAACCAACAGAGGGAAGAGGAAGAAACCCTTGGCGATGACCCTACAGGTCAAAACGTCGTTTTATCAAAAAGGTACAAACTAGTGTCAGTCGTTCTTGACTACATGTACTAGATTACCCCAGCGTGATGCCGTTCAAAAACCAAAAAAAAACTATAACAAAATTCTGGTATTATAGTTAATCCATATAAGCATGCACTTCGCTAAGCCCCTGGTACTGAGGAGATTTTCTTCGAAGTGTACAAAATTTAGACGCGAACGAGCCCAATTAGCGAACTAGGCAGCCATTTCAGTCTTCCAAAGTTTGACACGAGATGATTGTGGAAGCAAGATCGCCATTGCAAGAAGGCAGATATCGAAACTTTAAAAATTTCTAATCATTCTTATGATATATATAATAGTATTAGATATACAGTGTTCCTTGCAGGGTTCAGTGCAGGCCTGGCGCATAAAGGAAACGTACTTACGTCGTTTTTAAGAAGAACCATCTTAAAGCGATCAAAAAGCAGATAATCCCCGATCTCATCGTCGTCCAACTTGCAATATTCCTGCATAGCCTCCTCGCCGAACCACACGACCTCCTCATCCTTCTTCCGAACAAGGATCAGCGTCGGAACCTTTCCTACCGGTGCGGGAAGAATCAATCCTCTTCGCTCCATTTCTTTGTCATCGTCCGGTTCCCTATGGCCGGCTCGTGGGAGGTTCGACTCATAAAATACAGTTCCGTTTAACGCCGGGGCATAGCCGCTGTACGTTGTACCGAAATCGATGGACACAATGACGTTTGGTTTTTCGCAGGCGCTCGCCATAACTAAGCCTTCGAAAGGCTCCTAGGCTCGATTGGAGCGATTTATAGCAGAGTTGTTAGCAATGGTTGTAACTTGCGACACACAGAGCTAATTAACGCTTCATGCATGACGAGGGAGCTGCAATGGCTTGGACTGTTAGTGATGTTTGTGAGTCTTGTCTGCACGTCGCGCAGCCCCTTTTCAGGTCTCCAAATTCGTGGGGTCGCTGCGCACAAAGCTAGTGCGTGCACGTGAGCCATTGAGGGTTGTCACGTGCTCTTTCTTCGCGTTTCCTGGTGAGTGCCGCCATGCAGGCTTAGGCCAACTACCACAATCACGTGACCACATGGCCAGGCAGATCGATATATCAGCAACTGAAGCTGAAAACTGATAAAACCGACTCCACCAATATATACCCGTGGTACTTCCACGCCTTCAATCGATCATGAGTCCCAAAATTCGAAAGAGCGACTTCCTTTTTACTTATAATATACAAAAAAAAAAACACTCGAATGTATTTGTACGTAGTGATGTGTGCATGGACATAACATACGTGCACTGTCATTTTAAGCACTATCTTCTTCTTACTTGGAGGGGCGCCGGCTCTCCAACATTAAAATTTGGGGTGGGGTGGGGCTGGGCTGCGGGGGCAACTGCCCCATTGTCCCGCCGTCACTGCACATGTATCATGATGTTGCATTTTGTTTGCTTTCTGGTCACGCATTCTGGTTATTGACAATATGACTGTTTTAAAACACAATACATGTATAGCACAAAAGAAGCTAATAACATTGTTTCCTTACATCATACCGATCAAAATGAGGTGTATATTGTGTAGACGTGAGTGCAACTGGGAAGTAAGGACACCTGTAAATTAAGGACACGGCCCCGGTCCATTTGGTGTCCGTAATTCCCAGGTTTGACTGCCTAGCTGTGTCGGCCGACTCCCGCGGTTGAAAGATTGGTTGGTAACCGAGGTACTGGCTCTTGACCCATCCTATGGCTACTTCGCTGAGCCCAGCAAAAGTGAGATTGTGGTAAAAGAGGAGTACTATCAAGAAGCTCAGAACATCTTTGGTGAACTTAGCGTCAAAGTTACTATCGCTGGCCGACTTCTAGGTGGTTTCATTGGCGATTCAACTGAGGTGCAACATCTTGTTCAGCGACAGGGTCGCCTCGTGGGTCAAGGCCGTAGAAAGTCCTTTCATTCCCTCTAGAAACTACCCACAGTCTGCTTGTGCAGCCTTTACACTTTCGCTTTCTCAATGGACATATCAACAGCGTGTTGTTGAGGGTTTTGAAGATTACCCGTCTGTGACATTGAAAATGAGACAAAGTCTACTTTTCAAAAATTTTTGTCAAAGGAAAAATTAGCTAAAACCAGTATTAGAATATTAATCCTTGGCCTTTAGGTCGTCTTCACTGTCAATGCAGAACAGCTAAAGCACCGTGGTCGGCTGCTTTTCGGAGGTCGCGTTTTAGGTTCCTTAACGCCCTTTGCACGGCCTCCAAATCCATTTCGCGCAGACATTCTTTACTCTCCTCTTCAACTGGTCCAGGTTTTCTGCTTCCCAACCATCAGCATATATAGACAGCTAGCACGCTTTAGCCACAGGCAGATATCTTTAATTGGGCGCAACTGTGGGGTGTTTGGAGGGCTGTACTCCTTCGGCACAAATTGATATTTTTGTCTATTAACCAGGAGGGCGCGCGAATGGTATCGCATCGGTTTGCGAATGCCGCGATTCGCATGCGATTTCGCGAATTTGCAGAAAAATCTCCTTATATCGAAGGTGTACATGTATGAGCTTATGCGCGCGCACGCTTCTCTCACAATGGTGACCTCCAGGTTCGACCATTTCGATCCACGCAGTCTTTGCCTTTCGCTTAACGCACCTTCTTTGTAGGCTTTCTCCACGCAAACCCTTTTCTCAAGGACATGATAAATTGTAGACAATGGCCTACCCAACTCTTTGGCAATCTCTCTTGCTTTCATGCCATTGCGATGCTTTTCCAATATCTGCTTCTTTTCCTTCACGCTGATTGCTTTCGGAGAATCCATTCTGCCCATCCTGTGACCAACGGAAAGTGCTGGCTGGACTACGAAGGACTACGAACTTTATGGCCATGAATCGCACAGCTAGTGACCGAACCAACGCCAAAATGTAGGCGTCAAGATCATTTGGTAGTCCACAGAATGAACAATGCAACGAAAAGACAACAACAGACAACTATGCTTTGTTGCCTCCCACCTGGGCCTCGGGCGTGGTCTCACCATTTCCTGATAACGAGGGTAATCTTTCGCTTGGGACGTCAAAAATTTTTCCTTATGACGGGGATTTCCTTTTATCGGGGGTAACGAATTTCCTTTTATCGAGGGTATTTTACGTTTTTTTCTTATAGGACTAGGCCGGGACTTTTGAATTTGTGCCTTATAACAGGGATTTCCTTATAACGAGGATTTCCTTATAACGGGGATTTCCTTAGAACGAGGTTCCTTATAACGAGGGTAGACCTGTAGAGATTCGCGTAAATCGCACATATTCGCGCCGATCGCAGAGTTTTATAGAAGGACTGAGAGTTTCGCGTAAATCCCACATATTCGGGCCAATCGCGCCGATTGCAGAGCCTCCTAGAGGTATAGAGATTCGAGTAAATCGCACACATTCGCGCCAATCGCGCCGATCGCAGAGCCTCGTAGAAGGATAGAGAGATTCGAGTAAATTGCACATATTCACACCCAAGCATGCCTGTATAATAATATTGATGATTCGCATCGTCGGCGATCGCACTCAATAGCAGTAAATCGTATAGCTTGTCTTATATGGTAATCTCTTAAGCGAACCATTCGCGCGACGTCCTCCATTTAACAGGGCGATTGTGTCACGGGCGTAAATTGGGCTGGTGCTAAGTCTGGCCAGATAAAGTAATCTCCATCACCATGAAGTTCCTCTAATAACAGAACAAGTCGAGCTAAAATGCACTCCTGTCTGTAGACCTCTCCATTGATTCAGCCTCCACTTGAACAGAAGTACGGCTGTGAATGCCCATACTCACTCACAGCCAACCAGACAAGAAATTTCTTTTCAAATTTTGACTTGAACTTGTTTTTTACATCACTTCGAGAGTTCTCCTTGTCATCTGTATAAAAACCTCTGTTGCCAGCAATGTCATCATTCCTTAGCCTTGAGGGTGAATAATGACTCATCATCCATCACCAGCTTGACAGAGAATTTTGCTAGACACTAATCCCCGGCTCAACTTCCAACCGGCGGCATGTTTGTTGCCTTGTCATTTGGTTGGTTGCTGGACCCTTCGGACATAAAACCTGGAAACAGCAGTCCTTCCTCCTTGAGCACTTTGGCAACATAAGAATGATCCACTCCAAACTTGGAACCCAATTTCCTTGTGGAAACACCTTTCCTGTCTTTTGGAGCACGGACCAGCTTCCTCCTGTTCTTCGGTGTCATCTTTGCAGCTTGGTGGCCACTTCCTTGTCTCCTTCAAGTCCACCGTTCCATCTCCCTCAAACCTTCACGACTTACGATAACAGGTGCTCCTTGCAAAACCTAGCTTTGTAAGGTGAGCAACAGCCATACTTTACCAGAGACCTTAACATCTCATCTGCCTGCACAATGCACGTCCTCCTCTCTAATTGATTTTTGTCAGCCATTTTGTTCAAGTACTAGTATACATGTATAAAGAACCTTGACAACCAGTACGTATACCATATCATGTGCTTTCATGTTGCCATGGGTATAGTACTTTAAGGGAAATGAATACTGCCTGGGAAATGCTGTGTTAAGTTTTGTGAAAATGCTTCAGAAATTGTCCCATTTTTCGATGCTACAGACGGGTATGTGCCGTTACAAGATGCTATCCGTCAGATTTCACTTCCGTGGTTTCAAGTAGGGCTTGAGGCCTGTAACAATGAATTCGAATACGATTTATCAAATCTACCGGTCAAGAAAGTAGGGCTCGCAAACTCTGATCTGGCGGCTTCAACAAAACCAGCTTTTGAAACTTCGAAGGCGGCAACGAACAGCAGGCGTCTGTTGAAACGGGGAATCATATCAACATCACTGATCACAACTCTCACTATCATG
>JAOWAW010152402.1:0-20764 GCA_028565695.1 Nicola tetela | reverse complement strand
TGTGTGTGTGTGTGTGTGTGTGTGTGTGTGTGTGTGTGTGTGTGTGTGTGTGTGTGTGTGTGTGTGTGTAGATCCCAGTGTAAAGAAGAAGATCATGGCAGAGACGAGGGCCTTTATTCAAACAGTAAGTGAAAGTATATCTCTGAGTCTCTCTCTCTCACACACACAACCAATACTCTACTCTCTATTTCTATCCATCTTCCCATCTCTCTGTCTGTTGCCCTCTCTGCTATATATAGTACCCTTTGTTCTTCTTCCTTGTAAAGGGCCAATGTTGTTGTGCATTACACATAGATGAGATCACCACTGTACTTTGTCATAGTCACAAACAGAGCATTATCAACCATATAGGATACTGATGATCCCCCTGATCAACTAACATACATAGTGACAACCATACAATCACACATACACATACACGCTATGTAAGATACATACTGTACTCACAACACATGCGTGTATTTTCACCTACCACATACTATAATGCAACCTGGCTAGGTTGAGGAGACGCTTGATAAAGTCGCATTCAACCAGTTCAGGCAGCTGATGGACCGATACGTGGACAAACGAGGTGATTCAAACGTTGCTGCTGTATGTCGAGCTCTCAAAGTACAAATGAGAGGAGAAAAGTGAGTGCTGTACACCTCAAATCACAACTAAAAGAACTCACCATTTCTGTATACAGTTGCAGTGCCTATCACCAAGCCTCAGCTGGTAAAACAAGAAAACTGCTACAAAAGCGGTCACTCCAGCAGACCACTCTTTCTCAGAACATTAATAAATTTTAGGCATTTTGCCAGAACCTTTGTAAACAAGCAATTAAAGAACTCTTTCAAAAGAAAGTTTAGTGAATGTCAATTTATCTTTTATATGCACTTGCCAATAGCATATTTGTGCTAGTTGAGGACTTACCTGGCACCATAGCTCTATTGTGCTGGGTAAAGCTGTGCAAAGTTAGAGCCTTTAATTAGCACTTGGACTGATTTTGGTGCAAACTCAGTATGTTGGTATAGCCCCATAGCAGCTAAACTGACAAATGGCATATACTCAAATGCATGTACTGTAGTTTGTGTTTCTTTGCGTGACATTGTGAGCCAAGCTGCACTGATACACATCAATGCAGGTATTAATGCTGGAAAGTCAGTGCTCCTCCAATCCTCTTTGCTAATTCTCAGTCTTCCTGTTAGCTCATCACGATTTAATTGGTTGCGGTATTACTGTCCAGCAGCCAACTGTCTGCTAAATAATTCAAATTTCAAAGTTTGAGGATGAAATAAAGGAAAAAAGAAGATTTTGAGGAGCTAGTTAAAGAGAAGTGGTATTGTGGATAGTGTGATTAGCAATAAACTGCATAATACTGATTTCAACACACTCACAATTTCTCCACTTCCTGATGTTTTTATTCCCGCTGTTCTTCCTGTTCATAGTGCGCATCTTCGACAAGGTGTCCTGCGAATGATACGACCGGATGACCGCAAGGCATACTGTGACCGAATGAATGTCTCCCCACTACCAAGTAAGTCCTTTATGAGCATGGGTGTGTGTGCCAGAAGCAAATAGAGATGTTTATACTCCACCATCATGATAGTGCAGTCATGTGGATTAGCATGAAGAGTGACATCCATTGATGCCACAGAAGCAAAGGAGAAAGCTGTAGCAGTACCAGTGAAGAGCTACAAGCAGAAGAGCTGTTCATCACACACTTTCTTAACCAATCACTGGCTGGGAGCGCACAGTGGACTCAAACCTGCAGCAATCAAGCACCTAGTCGAAACGAAAATCACACGATCTTAACCACTTGACCAGACCGCCAGTTCAAGAAGAAAACATACTTTCTCAATGTTACATTCACAGTTTAATGGCCCCTCTGAAAGTGTACGCTGTCCTTTGTCTCCACAGTGCTTGGCCAGTCCATGTTTGCCCTTTGCTTGGATGCTGTAAGAAGTCAGTTTCTGCATCTTGGTCCTGCTGGTAATATTTGTGTGACATGATGGAGTCTTTTTTCACAAGTAGTTTTGTGTCTCTTTCTTGCCTCATGCACAGCAATTCGTGCAAAACGAAAGCGCCGCCTCATCCGAACACGCCGCAAACAAGTCCCGTGGGATCATCCCGACCCTGAACCCCTGGCTCGTGGCTGGAGTGTACGTGGAAAGGACAGCAAGTCTCCCGCCACTGCCAGTCCCAAACTGCAGAAAGGTGAAGCAGCTTCTTTTCAAGGCATTCCAAAATCAGCACAGGGCACCAAAGCAGATCCAAACCAGAAGCATGACTGGAAGGAGAGAATCCTTGAAAATCGCAAAACCAAAGCTCATGAAGTCGAGAAGGAAAGACAAAAAGAAAAGCAGCAAGAACAAGAGAAATGGGCAGCTGTGCCAGAATGGAAACGCAAGTTGCTGGAACAGAAGGAGCGGGAAAAAGAGGAGCAGGAACGGCCAAAGAAGCTTGAAGAGATGAAGAAGAAAGAGTTGAGGGAGAAGTTGGCTGCAATGCCACCATGGAAGCGAGAGCTTTTCATTAAGAAACATGGTTTGGAAGACTTGTAGACAGGACTTGGATGGAATCCCTATAATCATAAGCCAAACAACCTTCATTTGTACAAATGTTTTCCCCACTGAGCATTCCCTCCCCTAACAGATTGCAATTTTTAAATCAAGATTCTAAGATGATCAAATTGATCGAGAATCCCCATCATCTTAAGCTTGGGGGTCACTCTTCACTAGATGTCCAAAACACCAATTAAGGATCAGGATGCACTGAATTTATTATAATTCCTAGATAAAAAAAATGAAAAATCCTATCGGCAAAGCAAAAACTGATTACTATGTAAGCATGCATTTCAAATTTTGTTTCTTCACAAAAACTCTGCTCCTAAATTTGCAGTTTATCATAACATGTACGTTGTGTTGGTGTTGCTTTCTTAGTTCATTACCAATATGGAGTATACTTCAGCACAGTCCACAGCAAAGAAAAATGACCTCTTTGACAAAGAAATTAAAAAGTTAACTTCTGTTCATGTTCTAGTTTTCGGTTGTTCTGGTGGTTCCTTTGTGATATTTCTCATCTAGATCTTTCAGCTCAGTTCATAAAACAGGCCCTGCTATCCACACCCATCATCTCACACTCTCTGCTACCCACACCTGTCATCTTGCACTCTCTGCTATCCACACCTGTCACCTCACACTTGCTGCTATCCACATCTGTCATCTCGCACTCTCTGGCCAGTTTATGTGCTTGATCTGTTTTGCATCTCTGAGGACCTGGGTTGACAGAGTGTTGAATGTCATGCACGAGAGATGAGCTGGGGTTTTCCACGGCATATCTAAGGCACATACTGTTCATCAAGCAGGTTGTGGTATATGTTTTTTAGAGTTGGCCCAGTATACACTATGTTTGACACATGGTTGCAAGTCCCCCAAACCGACCCCAAACCATATCGAAAAGTGTATTTAAAACCGTTACATTAGATGGCAATAAAAAGCTGGTTTTGATAAGTTTTCATTATTAGGTCACAACAAAAAACTAAAATTAGTAACTCCTCATTAACGTTTTCCAGTCAGGGCAAATGTAACTTGTTTTTGTAAGGTAAGGACTTTCGTTTTCGAAACTTAGACAAATAGTAGTTCATGAACCACATTTGTGAGATCATTGATTTATATTGATGCGATTCAATCAGTGAAATAATTATTAAATTTTGTACTTTCACTTGAAAAAAATTCAAAGAACTACATGTAGCTAATTTCCGCCGCTGTAGAAGAAGATTAGGAAAGCTCTCCATGATTTCGCAAATGTGGTTCATGATCAGTGTGAACCATACTGACTGCATGCTGTAGTTAGACTGATGACGTACGTGTTGGCTGACTATTGAGTAGTATTAACCTATCCGTGTGCCACTGTGGTACACACACTGATGGGGTTGTCAATGCCATGTAATATTTTGTGCAGAGCTCAAGTCTCCTACCACTTACAAACACACTGGCTCAAAAGATCTCAAACTCGCGGGTGCCAAAGCTAGAATTATAAGATGCCGGTGGCCTAGTGTATGCCCCAGCATACAGTTTAAATGTACCCGTGTGTTTATGTGTATCGAGAACACGTAGCGATCGCCGCCACTCCCTAACTTGCTTTGCAGTGGTTTGCGCCAGGCTGTCGGTTAATTGACTCGCGATCGGTCAGTGTGACTCTTGCACCCATTGCTGCAATAGCCATACCAACCACACCTTTTCAGTTGCACTCTTTTTCCACCAAGGAAGTGTGCCACAGCTGCTGGGGCCGCCTAGCAAGAGAACGAGTATGGTAGTAACTGGCACTGCGTAGTCAACGCTGCAATGCTCAACGTGTCGTCACTGACTCGTCAAGCACGAAGATCAATCGCTGGGCACAGCACCGGTGAAGCATCGCGCCGTTCGTTATGCTACAACTCTTAGGCTGGCCTCAATGCGGCACTGCAGAACGGCAGAATTTAAAATACCATGAAATACTGTAAGACGGTTAGTAGCCTTGCGGCACCAGCCGTGAAACGACATTAGCTAGTGGGCTAGCCAATGACAGACATCTAGCACGAGAAGCTCAATCATAGCACTCTAGGGAGACACATATCGATCACATACGTGCTTAGGAACACACTACTAGTACTGTAGTACTAGTAGACTGGATCCGCTGAATGGGTGGGGCCGATTGGGGGCGTCCATGCTCGCGTTTGTTTTCAAAGCCTCATGTTATTATTATGATATCAGGTTCCTGACCGCTTTAGGGTGCACTCACACCACGATAAAATGGCGTTTGCGATAACCCTTTATCGCTCTCTCGTGCGTGACGATTTCAGGAGTTGCACTCACACATACGCGATGAGAGGGCGACCTGCCGCCAAAAAAAAAAAAAACTTGTACTTTTACAAACTTTTAAACATTAAAAAGGATCGAAAGAACACCGCGACAACCTGTTACAACTGTCAAATGTCATCGCCAATGTTGCTTTTTGCACGTTGAAGCTCGCGATAGCGATTCGATAAGCTTCTTCCCCCCTCTCCACGTGGCGAGAGCGAGATGGCAGCGATTCGATTTCGAGAAAGTCGCGAGTTCGGTTGCCTGGCAACCAGAGCGTTATCGCCCCGATATCGCGAACTTTTCTCGTGGTGTGAGTGCACCCTTAGACATGCTTTATCGAGTTCATAACTTACTGTGATAGTCAGCAACACATTCAACCACACCCTTAGGCACTGACAGTGCCTCGAAATGGCTAACCACTGAAGTTCACAAAGCAGAGCTACAACGTCCTGGACATGAAACTCTTGGTTCATCGCATTAGTACCAGGAGATGGCGGATAAGGAAGTTAAGCCTGGCAGAAGGCTCGGCCTAGAGCTAGCCGCCCGCTTTTCCGACCCCCGTGTTCTTGATGTCAGACAGATGAAGTTCTAGTGGCAAAGCAGTAGGTACATGTACATGCCGCGGACATCAGCTGCTGCATAGCTCAATCTTCGCTTTCTTCTCATCGTAGTGCCTTAGAATATTATAATAACGGCATGATCATCGACCGAGTTGGTGTGTGAGGAGTTTACCCGTGAGACCGGGCGGTGACCAACGGGGCATAGAGCACAACGCTGCGTGCCAGCACGCCAGGATCGCTGCCTTGCCTTACCGAGCCCAGCCGTATTATTGCCTATGTTTGACACCAAATTAAAGAAAGAACTTCCGCCGCAAACGTGCGTCAGTGCGATTATCGAACAAATAGGGATAATAATGCTGAGACCAGTTCACCTCTAAGAAGAAGAAGTTGCGCAGCCACCACGACTCGGGGTGCGATCCACGCTTCCGCCGCTCGATCGCCAGATAGGCGTTGGCCAGAGAAAAAATTGCTAACCGACCACGGCCATCAATCGAATCGCAAGCTCATTCCGGCCGGTCTCATGGCACTGGGGACATTTCTGGCCTGTGGCGGTGATGGTGGAGACTGGCGCTCGCTACACAAGACTGTGCCTTCAGTCAGATGGGTTTTCGATCCAAACGTCAGAAGTTCGAGCGAGTGCGTGTTGAAGTTACACCGCCTGCAGCTGCATGGCCGTTCAGCATCTGTCTGTCAGTGATAAAGTGAGGAGCAGTGGCAGCGATCACGAGTTCTTAGCTGTAGAAACAAATACGGATAGGAAGCCGTAGTTTTCGAAAAATAGAATAGTCTCCCAGGCAAGGTTGCATTGCAAGTAGGGCCTCAGTACACGCCTGACTTCTGAGAGGGTCTCTGGTTGGATCTTTCACTACCGTACTATGTAGGGCAGGGTGCTACCCGGTCTGTGTTAACCGAGAATTTGCATGCAGCCGTAGTCTACGTGTCGATCGTCTGACCTCAGCTACGCTGCGGCGATCAACGTAACGGGAGAATAAGCGCAGGGTTTGAGGTTGGCTACGGTTGGTGAGGCGTTTCACAAAATGTTCGAAGAGCTACGTTCAAATAGTGCGACTTTACCACCCACCTCGGTTGGCGTGATGGGGATTCACTTTATTACAGTGCTACTGCAGCTGCAAGCTTTCAGTGTAAGTATATCATAAATTTGTAAATGACGTCATAAAGAGCGAAAACTGCGTTTCTCGAAATGGTCTCGTGATCTCATTCGCTGTACACTTGGGCGAATGTATACTTACATGTATTACTGTGGTTGACCAGTATGTCAAAACTTCATTCTCCACTAAACAATCCTTAATTTACAGATTGGCTACGTGTCTGGTGAAGGCACCATCTTTGTCCATTTACATACCTTCCTTCTCCCAACTGGATGCAGACCAGCACGACTTGACCTTCCTTACAGTGGTCAAGCTTCAAGAGTGTGTGAGGTTTATTTCAGGGTGTGTCTGCAGACGGTGCCCTTGCCACAACAAGCAAACTTTGTCTGCCCGCCAAGCAGTTACACAACACAACGTTTTCATCACAATAGTCCTGATCAACACCTCAGCCTGTCCAGCTCACAGCCCGCACATATTCCTTTCATAGGTGCAGCTGAGGTAACTGTCAGTATTAACTGTGAATAAAACGAAAAATGAAAAATTTAACACCAGACTGTAGGAGGAAGCTGATTGTATTTTTTCATGAGCATTTCTAACCCAGACAGGGACAAGGTTGGCTAAGACAGAGCTTACAAATTAATAACAAACAATGCTGAATGTGAAATGAGACTATAGAGAATGGGGAACATTTTACTCATGATGCATGCATATGTGCATTGGATACATACACAAACACACCTATACACACACACGAACTACAATAGTCGTCAATCATCAGAATGTGCTACTGGCGAATGCATGATAAAGGAAGTTTTGCTTTACCTCAGTTCATGTGTGCATGGTGAGCTACAAGATGAGCTAGAAAGTTGCTGTGCATGTGCAATTGCTATAGTCTGCCAAGACTTGCTTGTAGTGCACAGAAAATGGCAGAATGGTAGCATGTGAGCTACTATCACTGCACAATGAGCCCTTAATCTGTGTATGGCCAGACTTAAAGCTCAAAGCTATATGTTAAGTAACTTACATTATTGACAACGCAGGCGTTACACTCAGAAGTATATCAAGAAATCTGTCAAAAATTTTGGTTTGAGTCATTGAAAAGTGAAGCACACTGTCAATATACACATGACCTGAAGTTGAAGTAAACTAGTGATGAATATGCATGCTTCAAATCACAGCCAGACAAACTGTTTTACCCTGCTGGACAAGAATAATACTGATATTCAATTATGGTAGATACTCAGAGAAAGTCATACATTGAAAAGCAATGACCTAGCTTGAAGAGAGCTTTCCTGAAGATGACCACTTGCCATTTCTCCTTGTTGTCATGACAACCAAATGCTTTTGACTGGTTTTGCTGATGGCTGATTTTGTGTGCTTGTCTGTACAGAATCACACCGTCTTGATAGAGTTCTGGGGACAAGAGCTGGACAGGGTATCATCTTCTCCATTGCTTCTCGGTGCTTTTGAGCTTGAAATGGCATCATCGACCGGTGACTGGTCAGAGAACTTACGCTTAACACAAAGCTACCCAGCTGCTCTGTCGCTACAATGGAAGGTGACATGCAGTTATGGATATTTTCCACATGGTTCTTGCTTTAGACCTTGTCTTCCAAAGGGATGCATTTTATGTCATCCAAATGGCATACCTTATTGTCAAGATGGCTGCTCGTCAGAAAAATGCCCAACAAACAGAACAACTGGAACATGTAAGCGCAAGCAGTGCATGCTCAACTGAATATGCAAAGCATATTTTCTAGCACAGTACTTCTCTAATAAAGGCACAGGGTGTTTGTACTGTAGATCAGCTGACCACCACCATGTAACTTGAGGTGCATATCACATGTTATGGTACATGCACATTGCACGTAGACTCTACGTGTTCTGGTGCATTTTTATGTGAAGGCAACTCCTTCACATGCAATATTACATGTATTATGCTGGCTGCATGCATTTTTCGTGAATTCTGTAAATACTGGTAGATCAAAAGTATACTCCAGTTTGTGAGACTAAAAAATAAAACCCAGTCACCAATGCTAGCTCATTCTCTAATAGAAGCCCAGTCACCAATACCAGCTCAGCCTCTATTAGAAGCCCAGTTACCAATACTAGCTCATTCTCTAATATAAGCCCAGTTACCAATACCAGCTCAGCCTCTATTAGAAGCCCAGTTACCAATACTAGCTCATTCTCTAATATAAGCTCAGTCCCCAATACTAGCTCAGCCTGTATTAGAAGCCCAGTCACCAATACTAGCTCATTCTCTAATATAAGCCCAGTCATCAATACTAGCTCATTCTCTAATATAAGCCCAGTCACCAATACTAGCTCAGTCTCTAATAGAAGCCCAGTCACCAATATTAGCTCATTCTCTAATATAAGCTCAGTCCCCAATACTAGCTCAGTCTCTAATATAAGCCCAGTCACCAATACTAGCTTATTCTCTAATATAAGTCCAGTTACCAATACTAGCTCAGTCTCTAATAGAAGCCCAGTCACCAATATTAGCTCAGTCTCTAATATAAGCCCAGTCACCAATACTAGCTCAGTCTCTAATAGAAGCCCAGTCACCAATACTAGCTCATTCTCTAATAGAAGCCCAGTCACCAATACTAGCTCAGTCTCTAATATAAGCCCAGTCACCAATACTAGCTTATTCTCTAATAGAAGCCCAGTCACCAATACTAGTTCATTCTCTAATAGAAGCCCAGTCACCAATATTAGCTCAGTCTCTAATAGAAGCCCAGTCACCAATATTAGCTCAGTCTCTAATAGAAGCTCAGTCACCAATACTAGCTTATTCTCTAATATAAGCCCAGTCACCAATACTAGCTCAGTCTCTAATAGAAGCCCAGTTACCAATATTAGCTCATTCTCTAATAGAAGCCCAGTCACCAATACTAGCTCATTCTCTAATAGAAGCCCAGTCACCAATACTAGCTCATTCTCTAATAGAAGCCCAGTCACCAATACTAGCTCATTCTCTAATATAAGCCCAGTCACCAATATTAGCTCAGTCTCTAATATAAGCCCAGTCACCAATACTAGCTCATTCTCTAATAGAAGCCCAGTCACCAATACTAGCTCATTCTCTAGTAGAAGCCATTGAGGTTGATAAAAAAAATAACAGCCCCAGGCTTATATTAGAGCTAATATGGTATGCTAAGAGCTGAAAGGAAGTAATGGATTGATGTAGGCATGCACATATCTGCCAAGTACCTTGCTCCAGTGACTGATATCAATATCTTGCACAATTTGTTCCTTTCTCTTTCAACTTCTGTGGCTATCCTTTTTTTTCAGGGGAATGGACACCTTGGTCACTATGGACACGGTGCAATCAACAGCAGAAGCAGCAGAAGCGAACTCGCACTTGTCAGATTTCTCGCAAAATTCCTGAGGGAACTGGTCTTGCTCAGCCAACCGCTTTGCTGACCTGTGCTGGTCAAAGCCGTGAAGTGAAGAGCTGTCATTTTACATTGTGCAATTCAAGTGATCATCTCACTTTTGAAGCCACTGGTGAGAAAGAAATTTCCTGGGAGAGGAAGCAGTGTGAACAGTAGTCTGGCAGTCATTTGGTAACTCAGTCAGTTGGTACTGATAAAGTGTATAAACATACTTAGTGCCACTGTGCACGTTATGTATTGTCCACTAGCTACCTTCTATAGATTAAAGTCTCTAACTGAATCATAGGATATCTTTTTGTTGTTCATACGTGTATGTATATGTGTGTGTGTGTGTGCATGTGTGTTGTGCATATTTGATACCGTTCATGTGTGCATAGTGGCTGCAATGTGCAACATCAACCCCTGCAAGCATGGCGGTACTTGCATCTATTGGCAAAGTTCTAGCAAAGTTGATGGCCGTTGCGAGGGAAACTACCGCTGCCAGTGTCCTCAATTCTACAATGGTGAGCACTGCGAAAAACAGACACCCAGCAAGCTGAGAATGAAGGAAGATGGTATGTTTTATGGATGAAAATATGTCAAGTCCTCAACAGAAGAGTATGAACAAATAGTGATGTCATGCAAACTATGCTACTGTTAAGACATATATAGTAAGATGTCAACCTGAGTTACCATCTGAGTATTGAAGAAGCTAATACTCTGTACAGGCTATCATTATGCTTTGTCATTGACTTGCGTGACAATAGGCAACCTTGCTCTGTTTACAGCTTCTCTTGGAGCATCTATCCTAATGTTGTTTGGGGTGACAATGACTGCACTGGTTTTTATCGGACTTATCTGCTTCTGTCGGCAAAAGTATTTCCAGCGCAAACCAGCCAAGCCCAAAAAGCGCAAGCCACATACGTGGAATGTCAAGAAGAAAATTGAAATTGTCCATCCCCATCTTGCTGGGCGTGACATTGAACACAGTAACTTACAAGCAACATCACAGAGTGAACGTGTTGACAATGACTATGGAGCTCAAGATAACAGTACAGTAATAGCCAATCTGGGCACTGTCATTGAAGACATTCAGCTGAAGGAAATTGATCATGTCATACCCAGTCCACCCCCTTTACCCCCAGATATGATTAACTGTGCTAGTAACAATGAGGTTTTTCTCCATAAACCACCTTCATCCCCTGCTCCTCCCCACCACCACTACAATGATCTTGATGCTGAGCTTGGCAACCAAACCGTATTCACACCACCAGAGTCTGACCGGCCACAATGGATGCTTGCTAAGAGCAACACAACCACCAACTGCAACACAGACACTTTACTCCCTCATGCCATTGTACGCCCTTCAACACCAAAGAACATCACAACAAAGCAAGATCCACCACTGGTGATCGATAACCAAGGCTACGAGCTTCCGGCAGAGTCTACATCAAAGAGAAGCCCCTCACACCAAATCAAGTCTTCATCAACCAGTGAAGCTTCATCAGCACAGTCAAAGCACTTGGCAGCACTGGAGCAGCTCTTTTCCTCAAAAACCTCCCAGCTGGTTGACAAGAGTTTGTTTACTTCATCTCACTCTCGACAAGCTCTTAACCCACTTTACCGGCACAATCCAGAAACAGCTGCAGACAATTTAAGTGCAACAACAAACATGTAACATATGTTGCCACTGACCAGGAACAACCAGCCAATCACTGTCTTAGTACACACGCTTCGTTCTGTCAAAACATTCTTGCTCAAAAGTTCTCTTTGTTTGCAACACCTGCAAAGCCACTATGTGCACTTGCATGTAGCACAAACACAATTGAGGTCTAACATTATACTATTAAAATTGCACTTTATATACATCAGCTATTCTGCTTTATACAGGCATTGAATTTTGGTATGATTGAGTGTGATTGTGTCCATCCAACCAATTGTAACAGTGGCATCCTTGCATTCAATGAATGTTCCTTGAAAAGTGGGTCAGATCTCCTGGTCTTGAAAATGTCATTCAAAAGGCATGAGGCCACCTGGGTTCTCTCATTTCTTTCCTTGATGATCTAAACCCAAAGCAGGATATTACCGTAGTAATATTCAATGGAAGACATCACCATGGCAATGTGAAATGCAAGGTTTCACCATGGCAACATGTGAAATGCAGGACATTCCTAAGGTAATATGAAATGTGTCTCTTAAATATGGGCATCAAAAGATATTGACGTTATAGTTGTTCAAAATATAATAAAAAAACTTTTCATACTGATGTTTGTACACTTTGATCTACCCAGTGTAAAGGTCTATTAGTAGGCATTGTACATCTACGTAGCTACTAGAGTAACATTTAAATCTATATGTGAACTAACTCTTCTCATAAGAGGTTGTGGAAAGAAAGTTTATATGTCAGAGTGTGTGTTTTGTGTAGTTAATCATCAGCTAGAATAAGATCACTTAACAGTTTACGTGCTGCTTGTACACTGTCACTGCCAGTATCCACGCTCAGGTTCAGCCCCAGAGCTGGAAGGAGACTCTGAAGGTCTTCACAGCGAACACTGAGACGTGCCAGGCTCAACATGGCCAGCTCAGCTGCTTCCTCATGTCCACCACTGGCCCCAGAGCGTTGAATGGCCTCAGCCACAGCCGTTCCGCATTCAAGCTGTGTTGACGATGGCAGAGACTCAACAAGGGAAATGTTATGCACTGCACACAAAGCTAAACGAGAAGTCAGTGTATCACCACTCAATACACCATCAACTAGCAAAGGGACACACAGCTTTGCATTCGTTATCTTTTGTTGCTGAGATAAAGACCACGACTCGCAGCTGACCACATACTTTCGGCCTTCAGCACTGACTGTAAGCTGGGCAATCATTGCTAGAATTGCCCGCTGCAGCTCCGGAGAATTCTTTGAGCTAGCAACACAAGCGTGTAATAGTCTCATTAGCAGGTGTTGTGGGCTGATGTAGTGCTGAACAGCTCCTGGCACTGCCAAGATTACTGATAAGATTTGCATTCCCGCAATCTGAAGGCGCAGTCGAACACTGGCGTCAGCGGTCTGCGAGGGTAACGTAGCTCGGGTCATTACTTGACCGACGAGACGTACCCCTCCCTTCAGGGTCCATCCATTACCAGGTTGAGGCCATTTGCTTGATTCGGATCGTAACGCATTCCCAAGTTTGGTGAGCGCTGTCTGTGAATCCGCAGTAATATCAAGCTCTGCAGCATTTCTGAGCACATACTCAACCGTTTCCAGCAGCTCCTGACGAGACCTCTGGGCAGGACTGCACGGAAGAGAGTCTAACCGCCTCACAGAGTCTGAATCAACAGTGGCGACTGATGAAGGTGCTTTACTGTCAACGCTGGAGCTCATTGCTTTGCCACTGGACGCAGGCTCAGTAGCCTGTGGGCTAGAAGTTGCTGCGCCATGCACGTAAGGCTGCGGAAGATCTCGAGCGCTGACAAAACGCGAGCCGCCAGTGAATGCTTCAATCAATGGCTTAATGGACGCCCCAAAGGGTGTGCTCATTACATCCGCTGGCAGATTAGTGATGTGCTCAGGAATAGGAGAGCCGGTCAAGAACTGTGTTATCTCCGACGAAAAATTGTTGCAATTGTGTTCCAAAAGGTGGTAAGAGGTACTGCAGAACTCAGACGAGCCTAATCCACGCAGATACTCTTCAAACAAGTCCTGTGTTACTTGAGTACGGCCCATATCAATTACTTGGTCTGGCTGGCCAAGGATGGTACCACAAGGAGGGCAGCAGGCAATTCCCACTGATCCAAAGAAGTACTCCTGGCCGTAAACTACAACACCCGTGTGCCACACACCGTCAATCTGCTTGCCAAGTAACACTGGGGAAAGCTGCCTTGCAAAGCCCTTAGAAATGTCGTAAACGTGCACCTTCACCTCATAGCCGTCTTCCATTGCTACACACGGACAACGAGTGCACACCTCCTAGACGGAAGTTTTCATAAAGTGAAAAGCTGCTCTTCGTGACTTACAAAAACAAAACACGAGAGATATACCGGTAGATCTACGTACCTGAAGTTTTTTACTCGGCGCTCCCCGCGGAGTCAGCTGATGCAACGATCATGATGATAATGGACCATATGTTTCACCTGACAACTAAAATTTCCAACATTAAGGAGGCTCAACACAGTTTTTACGGACGAGGAGAAAGAATAATGTAGCATAGAACAGGACAAAGGAATGAACCTTAGCAAAGTATGGCTTTCTTAACTTTGCAACCAGACCCTAACACCTCAAGTGAATAGAACAATGTTAGTAGTACTTAGTTAGCACCTATACTAACGAATGCATGCACCTCTACTAACTGTAGAATTTAGAACTGAACAGAACGTAATGCTAACATACTGTGATGCATATAAAGGCTAGAATCACCCATGTACACTGTAAAGCCTAACAAAGACCTCGGCAAAGAGGTCGAAACGCCACGTTCTTCGTGAAAGAAGAAAAGTCTTCTCTGGAGCCAGTGAACTATGTCTCATTACATATAGCAATGCGTAATTTTTTAATTTTTACTTCTTAGCTGTCATGTCCGGTGGCAAGACGTAATCGAGGGAACAGAAGTACAATTTACATATTATCAGATAAGATGTAAATGAAGGTTCCAATGCAAAACGTACTTCTTATCCAATGATACATAAATCTATAACCTCTTATCCAATAATTCGATGAGTCATACATGTAAAACCTTTAATAGAGCTGTTGAATACTCCCTGTCATGCATGCAGCTTTTAACTATTAATACCTCATGATGCCAACATTTACAGTTATCTTGGGTCTCACTTGCCTGAGGGGATCAGCCCAGGTGTTTGTAATCAGCTGAGCTGATATTGCGTCTTGGCAGATGTTATAGCAAGAGTGTCATCCATACATTTTAAATGTCGTTTGGCGGGCCTGACAGGACAATTATGTAATAGCCGGGGGATTACGTTATAATGGGAGTAATTTTATCGGAAGTTAACTGTATTATTTTTGGATTCTCTAATAGCGAGGTTCCCTAATCAAAGGGTCTTTGTAGCGAAATCATGGTACATGCAATACAAAAGCTGGAAGAGGGAAATGAACAATAGGCTGGACAGGGAAAAAAACACAGAAAGATTTTGATTACAGCAATGAGTTGGGAAGGTCGAAAGGAATGTTATCCCCCCTCCCCTACTGTGTAAGGATAAACACTTTGTAAGGATATTATTGTCTGTATTAAATTGGTGAGCTTGCCAGTGATTTTCTAAAGTGCTTTGAAGTTTCTTGCAGCTGGTAAGTCCCTGGATAGAATGCGACAAGGTATTCTACAGGATTGAGAAGAACAAATGGAGGTATCTGGTAGGCCTTACTTGTGTTAGCACTAACTGGAAAGTTTTCTGGCAGTTAACCTTACGAGCTGGGTGAAGTGTACTGGAAAAAGGAAAGAGAGAATCAAAGAGAGGAAAGGGATGAGTATTTGTACATAAGAATGAAAAAGCATCATGCCAGCAATTTCCCTTCTCACGTAATGCCGGCCAATCCAAAGCCTATAGCTAGTATCGATTTACAAGTATGCCACGGAGCCTTTAATAGATGTCGTGCAGCATCGCTCGAATTCGTTCAAGGGCAATTGGTAGCTCTTGCCCAAAATGACCCATACCTACAAACTGGAGCTCAAGAAGCACATTCCAAAACAGGGCATATATAAGAAAGGTGCAGCTTAGAAGCCGCATCAAAAGGAAGCTCATTCATCACCCAGCGGAAAAGACCAGCTCTTCTGCGGTGTTTGCTAATGATGCATTTACCTCTCTCAGAGACCCCTTAAGCTTACTCTTTCATCTCCTTAGAGAGGTTAAGCGGTGTGAATGTACATGCACCATGACCTGAGTGAAGTCTGCACACAAATCAGCAAGTCGTGTGTGTGTGTGTGTGTGTGTGTGTGTGTGTGTGTGTGTGTGTGTGTGTGTGTGTGTGTGAATCATGCAATGTATGGTTCAAAGCTTTAAGTTGCACATAAACACTCAAAAATTGTGTGTCTTGAGATGATGTCACCTGTGGTTATGATGGCATCAGATCAAGCAGATACCCAAGGGTCAATGGTTTCTCAACTTTCTACAGGTTTCTTGCACAAAAATCCCACCACTGGTGGTATGTGCTTGGATAGTGTCGTGAGACACAATCAATCACGTAGCAGAAATACGCACAGTTTATCCATTGTCTTATCCAATAACCAGGTACTAGTTGTACGGTTCATTGGCGCATGTGCATGCAAATGTACATGTGCATGACTATGCTGATGCATCTCAGTTGATGCGCTGATGTGTCTGGGTACAAGGTGCCATTCAATGTGCATATACATGTATGTCTATTCTATAGTGCTGATATCTGGCAATTGATATCGGGCCTTCTTGGTATGAGAGAAGTCATGAGCTGGTATACCATTGGGAACTTTGCTCAGCTAATCACACCACATGATCTTTGCACTGAATGTGAGTTATTTGCACTTGTTGTGCTGGAGGAGTGACCATTTTCATAAGCATGTAGTCAGAGTGCATGTTCACTATTAGTCCATATGAAACCTATGCCAGTAATTTCATGGATGACACATCCCAGTTTATTTGCAACAATTGTTCTGGATGATAAATCCATCATCACTGACTGATCAGGTAAGTATCAAAGTTGTCTTTGCTACAGAATTTAAGTTACAAAGATCAGCACCATTTACAGAGTGGCAACATGCTTGATATAAGGCAACTGAATTAAAACAAAAAAAACTTTGAGGAAGTCATTTCTGAAGATTGTCCAACCACAATACCATTATGGTAAAACTCATTAGTGCTCTGCAACAGTGCGGCTATAGAATGACAGCTCCATGTAAGCGTCTGGAGGATGCAAAAATGCAGCTGTAGCATTAGATTTACAGTGAATGAAGTGATGGATGTTAAGGGGGAAGAAGCATGACTTTGATGGATTCTGAGCTTTTGTTGACAAGATCAATGCCTTTCACAACATCCGAAAGTGGTAGTTGATGTGTGATGATATCCTAAATAATGATAAATGATATGATCAGTAACAATTTGTGAGTGCAAATAATTCCATCATCACAAGTGCATATAGCCTTGGTAGTAAGATGCTTTTCAATTGTTACCAGTTTAACAAAAAGGCATGACAGTTCATTCGGGTTTAAAAAATCAAATTTGATTAAAATCAAGGTCAGTGATCTTTTATATGTGAGAACTCACTGAACACATTCGAAAGTGTTTAATATGTATTACTCATGATCAGTGTGCATCTGTTTGTGACAAGGATATGCTCAGGGTCAAAACCCATAAACAGGGTCAAGGGTTACCTGTAGCCAATTGACACTGACCTTCATTGGCAGAAGTCCCTTTTCAACCATGGAAATAGCCTTTGGATAAGTTCCAGGAGCTGATCAACACAAACATGACAGCAGTAATCTTCAGGGGACTTCAGTGCACATGTGATGTGAAAATACATGTACTACCATGCACAAATATGCAGCTCCCTTTTGCATGATCAAGTTCAAAGTGTACCAAATACTGATCCAATCTAAATAAGTGTGGTGGCATCATGTCTGAAGCGCACAAGCTTGCCAGGTGCCTTTCTCATGGCCACCTCCGTTGAAGGTGTGGAATCCAAAAAAAGAAAAAAAGGGCAAGAGTTTTCTTGGATCCCAGTGCACAGGCACCATTTGTATCAACATTTCTGGCAGAAGTTACAGAGGTGAAAATTATTGGCATGGCGAACAAAGCCGTCCAGGGATTCAGATTGTCTCTGGAAGCAGTGACGGGAAGCTGCACAAAATAAAAGCATTAAAACAGAAAGATCTGAATCTCGTCATAGATTGTGTCCCAAAGGAAGTGTACACAAGTGGTAGAGCTGTGGCAAATGAATCAGTGACTTGGACAGAGGAAGAACCCAAACTTAAGGGGGGACCCCCTTCCTTAGAGCCAATTTTGCAGTTTCTCAAGATTCCTGAAAACTTTTAATGCCATCACAATGGACAACAGGTGAAACTTCTTTTGACCGGTTACCATGGCAATATCTCCAACCAATATGGCGGCAATGGAGAAAAACGAAAAAATGGACAATCTTTGGCTGAGTTTATCTCAATGTGGGATTCTCATATTGGAACATTTTCTTGCTGATGTGTAGTTTGGTTGTCACTCTAGATAGGCATTACTACAGAATTTTGAAATTCTGTCTCTTTGGAAAGATATATCCAGTTACTTTTTCCAAAAAAATACAACTTCCAACTGCAATAACTCAGAAACTGAATGGAGACAAGGAAAACGTTGACAAACTTTCGTAGTAAGGATTACAACGAGAATGTGTGCCAAGTTTCATGCAATTTGGTCTAATGATTAGGGAGAAATACTTCTCCAAAGATGGCAAAAATAGACAGCTTTTTAAGGGAGGGGTCCCCCTTAGCTAGACTGGAATAACTTCATTGGCTATGAGATAGAACCGTAGTGTGTTACTAAGCCATCCAAGGGCGCAATGGCTGCCAGGCCAGAACGCGACACAAGTCGTACAGCTCATAAGTAGATGAACGTGAGAAAGAAATTCAGTGTCGCTACTTCTCCAGTCTAGACTCATGTCCAGTGTCTTTCTATGAGCACAACTGCTTCGCATGCGATGCCTTCCCGTCGACCAGTGAAGCCCAGTCCGTCCGTGGTTGTAGCCTTTACATTCACGTTCGCCACCTCACTCTGAAGAAGGTCAGACAACACGCCGCGAATCTTCTCGACATGCGGGCCGATCTTCGGTGCCTGCGCTATAACCGTCACGTCCAGATTGCTCAGCCTATACCCGCGAGCCTTGACCATGCCGAAGACGGAGCGGAGAAACGTCCGGCTGTCGGCGTCCTTCCATTTCGGATCAGTGTCGGGAAAGTGACGGCCCAGGTCTCCTGCCCCGACGGCACCGAGCAGGGCGTCGCAGACAGCGTGTAGGACAACGTCACCATCAGAATGTGACAGCAGGCCTTCGTCGTGAGGGATAGCGACTCCACCGAGAATAACTGGTCCCTTACCGCCAAGCTTGTGCACGTCCAAGCCATGTCCTATCCGCAGCATTCTTTTTCACAGTGTCGGGCTCAGCAGCTAGCTAGGAGGTTGAGCGATTCCTCTGGTGAGTGTCACACTCTCTCCGATCGCAAACCAGTGAGTACATGAGTGTGTCCAAGCGGTTACTCACGTGCACGTGTACGAGGATCGCAAGATGCACTGACTTATGTGATGTATGCATATATTAATTTTTAACAGGTCATTTAAATTCGAGTGAAAGCATTCCACCACCACTATTACTCACCCAGGTGACCACCGTGAATATTCAGTTCTGCAAATGAAGAGAGAGAACAAGTCTTGCACATCAGGACTGCTTAACTAAATCAACAAAATCATTTCGTATTTTTGTCAAATAATCAAGTTATACTGTAAAGGAAGAAATTTTCAAAACTGAAAAATGTTGTAAGTTTGGAGCCACCAGCACATCATAAGGAATTAATTATAATGTTCGTATATCCACAACCCCTTGCACGCACATACAAGCTCTAGTACAGGCACTGTGCATGCTTTAGATGGGGGTGCAGTTTGGTGCCACTGCTGCATGTCAGCTACATGCACACTGTACGAGTCTACAAAAATCTACTTGCAAAAGTCCCTCGAACTTTCAGCTGTTTGTTTCAATGCACGTGTGCAAACCACTGATACACTCAAAATTGTGACTGGAAACAGTTTCATGAATTTCAGTCTCGATCCCACTTACAAAACCTACAAAATTAAATTCCTTATGAAAACTTCTTCTTTTACAGTATAAGAGTGCTGCCAATCTTCCATATTCTTTCGTATTTTTACAGAAACCACATCTTTGTCTACTCTCTGAAAAATGTGGTCAATTTGTACGGAAACTTGAAATAGTCTGCACTCATCATGGGGAGTTGGAAAAGGCCTTGCATGAGCTTCAATTGTGTAGAAGTCACTGGCATATGGTGCAGACATGTACGATGTTTCACCCTTGCTCTGGATCCTTTACTGCTCTGTTAGGACTGGCACTGCCATGGCCATGTATGCACTGACCATTATCCTGGCTGTGAGCTGGTGAACTGGCTATATGCAGGCCTATATGTTGTAGTCTACAAATTGTAGGCTTTAGAGCTGCATGCATGACTTCACCTCGACAGCATTGTAAATTCATAATGCATGAATGTTTTGCGAAAAACATCATTTATCATGAGAGAGTTGGTTGTACGCAAATGTGAAGTAATATCTGCAAATTGAACCCCTGCTGTATGGAATCAAAACCTCCAAGTTTGGCATCTTTGATATAATCATCTTTAGCTCTTCTGTTTTCAACAATTTGATCTTTCAGATGATACCGACCTCAATCGTGGTTGAGATATTTTTGCTTTTGTAGCATACCTTTGGTGTCTCCGATGATAGTCCAGTCGACTGTTGGCTCTTTCACAAAAATACTGTACTCCACAAATGTGCCAAGTTTGGCAATCATCAGCAATCTGGTGAAGAAAGCCCACATGTTAACACATGGAGGAGAAAGAATGTTAGCAGCTGTCTTCATGATTCACAATTGCAAAGCAAATGCACAAGAGTTATTTCAGCATTATCACCATCACTACACCAGGTTTTTATTTGTGTTGTAAGGATGCTCATGCCGTAATGTATTTTAATGGGTGAGCTGCTAACAATACTGCTAAGCAATGCAAAAAATGTGAACCTTAGGCCAGTCATTTCTATAGAAACCAATGACAGATGGTAGGAGCGATAGTGTCAATAACAACCACACACACACACACACACACACACACACACACACACTCTCTCTCTCTCTCTCTCTCTCTCTCTCTCTCACACACACACAC
>JAOWAW010152391.1:0-10067 GCA_028565695.1 Nicola tetela | reverse complement strand
CAAGGTCACCAATCACAAGATAGTGCTTCAGTGTTCTTCTTGCAATTCCCTGGCATGTAAGTGTTCTATTTAAAAAGAATCATGACACTTCTATCCTCTACTTGTGACTTCTGAGGCTTTAATAAAGACTAGCAAGCATCAAACTGAGGGTGCATATATGTAAACCACCAAGATTTTTAGCAAAGAAGAATGGAAGACTGATCATGAAGAAGCCATTCTGGTGCAGTACTACCAAGATTATTAATAAGGAGAACCATGATCAATGGATACATGCTTTCTAAGATCATTTTGTTGCATATTCAGTCACAGTTTCCTGATCAGCTGAGTCAAAATATTAGCATGAGAACACCAGTCCCAGCCAAGGAGTTTAAACACTGAAAATTGGGTTTCACGAATTTGAAAAAGGGTCACTTCAAATTATCTTCAAAGATGTACTTAATAAGTGATGTACACTCCTGAAGAAATTCATATGTTTACTGTTTCTGAGAATTTTTCACCTGCCTAGTTGGGGGACAGCATGCAAAGTGTGTACCCCTGAACAAAATTTCATGATATTGTCTTATTGGGTAAAAATCCCTATTTATAGTGTCATAAGTCATTTGAAAATGACATGCAAATGATGAGCTATAATGCTACAAGAAGACTCGGTCATCTTGAAGATACAAAGGAATCACTTACAAACACCACAGCAATCCTGGTTGTATGAGAAGTCATCAATCGCAATGTCACCAGTGTAGCTTGAACCTTTAACACCCTCGAACACAACCTGAAAACCGAAACGCAAGTGATGCGCTTGGAAATGTACAACAAAACATGCATGGCAAGTTAGCTGGAAATAGTTCTTTGCATGAGCAAACCCATGGCAATGTCTAAAGTCTAACCAACAGTAGCCAATGCTCAGTAAGTTGATGACAGAAGAGTTGCGCTCTCAACATGTACAGAATAGACAACACTCTGAAAACAGAATGTAACATTCTCAACCACACTATTTTAAATGAACTAACTAGAAATGGCTTCTCTATTTTTTTTATACCAATGTGCAAACTCAGCAACACCATGGTCTAAATGTCTTGCTGGTGCTTACGTTAAATTCAGTTGACTGGTTCACAAAAACACGTGCTCTACGCCAAATGTTGCCTTGGTTACCAACACGCTTCCAAACGGACTTGAGCCCAGTTGATGTGTTGAGGTAGACGTTGAGTTGGTTTACAGTGCTTCCATACATGTGATACCAGAACGTAAATGAGCAAACTTTACTGCTGCTTGATGTAGGCTGAGAGTAAAGGCGAGCTTTCTGGCCTGATGAATAAAATGAAGTCTCAATGTACATGTAGTAGCCTAAACAGAGACAAGAAAAGAAAGAGAGAACTGTCATCTTTGTTATTGCATTTTTTTTTTAATGATGACAATTCAGTTATTGCTGCTGGGAAATCATCCTTTAATTAATATATAAAGAGATGCTTCCAATGGCTCCAGCTCTCTTCGTCTGGAAGCTTGAGCAATTCAGGCCAAAACACATCATACTAAAAAGTCTTCCCAACTTAAACGTCAGCTGGAGTCAAAAACAATCTGCCCCTCTAATGTATATGTTTCAATTTGTGAGAGAAAGACTTGGTTGACTACACGCACATGTATGGAGCTGTTACATAATAAATGGCATCACTCATGGTGAAACCATGTACCAGTGCAAGTTAATATTATCACTAATGGTTAGGGGTGAAACAAGTGTACTGATCACTCAAGAACTTCATTGAATTTTGATGGCGAGCAAGTAGTCATTTTGTTTTTTTGAGCTCAGACTCAGAAAATGACGTTCAAATGTATAACATGTGTACTCCAATATGCTAAACCATGATCTCATGCATAGTGCCTGTATAGAAAAGCGGCCGTCCTACTACAGTGTATCGGAAGAGTAAGAGCTACACGTGAGTGTAAAAGTTAGTGATGACTTGTTTCTCGTGTTACTCTGCCATATCTCAAAAGTACACATGAGCGATGAGCCAATTCATTGAACCAACATACTGACATAGGAAAACAGGTCTCTGTATCAGGGTATCAGAAGTTCTACACACTAAAACCCAAACAAGTATCAGAAAATGTTTTTGATGATAAGGACATGGGAATAATCAGACTTACTAAAATACTGAGACTCAGTGTTACAAAAGCACTTGAAGAATTTCAATACTCGTTTCACCACTATTAATGGTGCATGAAAGTATGATGCAATGGCAAGGCATGTAGATGAACTTAGATGCCCTGTAGGTTCTGCCATAGTGATGTCACAACTGGGTCAAGCAACCTTAAGACCGGGCTGTTCATGACCTACATATTGACATTTCATGTGAAGTTTTACTCTAACTGAAAGGCCAAACACATTCTAGCCTTAATGAGGTTACTTAGTATTGGGAAAGGTTGTGAAGAGACAGTCAAATCACACTAAATATCCTGGCTGTTGTCTATTATATTCCTCACATGACAATCAAGTACTGGAAATACCATATGCTGCATTAATAGATGCTACTGCAACATTCAATTTGTCACCCTTCTCTTTGCATACATTGTCTTAACTATCACTAAGTCAACATACAACCCATCATATAATTATATACTGCCCATCTGAGCCCCAGTGCTCTCCTCATAAACTGTGTACGTGAGCCAAGCTTGGTAAATGCTTTAAATTAATTTCAAAACACATGATAAATGCATCAAGGTTAATTGAGCACTTCCAAGGAATATCAAAGGATTCCTTCATCTACTTAATTAGCACTAGTATTTATGAGAACATGAGATATTGCTGTATCAGGTCAGTCTGCACAAAATCAGTTTAAGAACACCATAGTTTCCCAATGTTAAAGGATTTAATGTGTTGCTAAGCTAACCTGATGTATTGTGAAGAGTATGGTCAAAGCTGGGTCCAGTGCTGAAACTAGGGGTACCACCCCGGCGTCTGCTCCAATCAAAGTTGTCTGTGCGATCTTGGGTGAAGCCATCAAGGCCACTCTCAAATGTTGATGGTGCCATCCCACACGCTGTTTGAAGAAGAGCAAACATTTACATAACTCATACACAACAGTATGTAAGCTACATGTAAGTTCTGAAGAAGGGAGAGCTTGTGTTTTAAATTTTGTGTACTTACCAGGACCAACACGACAACAACTGCTTGAGTCAAAGCTGAGGTCATCGAGGGCGATATCACCAGTAAAACTTGTACCTGTTATTCCCTCAAACACAATCTGTTTGAATAAAACAACAAATGGTTATTAGTTTAACTATTAAAAAGTCCCAAACATTTCACAAACTCAACATTTCACTTCTAGCAATTGCAAAGAACACACAAATTTTCAGAGCTGCTGGAAACTGGCCTTTAGCTCTGTTGAAGTAACTTGATTGGTCATAGTTTGAGGCGAATGCAGATATTTTTTTGTTATTTTAAAATGAAAAACAAACAATGAAAACACGGCTGAAGAATGATTACTAGTCCAGGCTAAATGAGGTGTGTGCATGAACCACATGTGTACATCTCGAGCTCCTGTGTGTTGCCTATTACCCCCTCCTTCCCCACTTCCTGCTCTTAATTGTTCCCTCTCCTCCTTTCTCTTTTAATTGTTTCTCTCTCTCCCTTGATTTGTCTGTCTCCCTTATCAGCCAGCAAACAGTGAGAACACCATTTCCATGACGGTTAGAAATAATATCAGCTGTACACTCTTTGCAACTTCATGAGCTTATATGCACACTGGAATAAAAAGTAGCACACCAACAGCCTTCATCCTAAGAAGTGTAATAACAGTGAATGTGTGGACGTTTCATCTATACTTCTTCCAAAAAAAGGAAGGCAAAGATTATATATAATTACTCCTACAAGAAATTGGCCAGTTGATTGCATGGCTTTCGACTTGAACTAAGGTGACTGTTGCACAAAATGCCACGCTGCTCTACAGCTACGGCCTTGCGTATCGTAACTAAGCAACCAGCCAACCTGCACATGTACTACTATAATCTGGACAGTTTTTTTGTGACCAGTAGCCTACTACCAGTCAGAGATCACATCACATGCATAATCTGACTAAGACTTCATACTATGTTCCTGAAATGAAACTATTTTCTTGTTCCACCTAAGTTCAATTTTAACAGAGGACAACTTTCCAAATCAAAGTGTAAATGTGTTTCTTGTGGAAATCAAATGGAACATTTGACTTTTTAATTTATTTTTCTTCTTTGGACAGATGTAGATCTATAGACAGAAAATTCATGTTTTTTTTTCTCAATGGGAAATGGTGCAGACATACAAGTGTCTGAATAGACAGACACTTTTCTAGCACTAGTATTGTAGCCACACAGTTAGTATTGTAGCCACACATGGCCATTAGGATGTACCTTAACATTCTTTCCCAGAAAACTGGTGCCCAAAGCTGCTCTGCCATACTGCCAGACATTTCCCTGTTGACCAGATTTGCTCCAAATCAGTGTCTTTGCCCCAGTGCTTGCTAGTTGCACATACACATTGAGTGTGCCAATTGTAGCACCATACATATGATACCAGAAGGAGTAGGCACAGCGGCTCTGTGAGATGGAGTATGTAGGTGAAATCAAGACTGCTGTTTCATTGACTTTCTGTGGGAATGATGTCTCAATGTACAGATATGATCCTGCAAAACACATACATGTTGATGTTATCAGGTGATGTGAATATTTGCGAAAACCAGGATCTCCATCACAGACATGAAGACAACTCTTAATCTACACATGCATGCGTGTGTACGCACAAACACACATGCACACACACATGCACACACACACACATGCACACACGCACACACACACACACACACGCAAATCCTGAGACCCCGGTTTGATCCCTGGCTTTGGCTCTCCATTTTTCCTCGATTTCTTTCTTTTTCTTTCTTTCTTTAATGACACATTTGTCTGACTCAGGCTTGATTCTTGGTGACATGCCAGGCGCATGTCCCAGTCAGCCAGATAGGAGTTGGCATACTTTGTCAGTGTTCTGAGGAAAATTGGCAGTTGTCTGCAGGCCAGAGGTGAGATCTACGGTGGTCTAGTAGTTATGACGTGGGAGCGCAAATCCCAAGACCCCGGTTCAATCCTTGGCTGTGGCTCTCCATTTATCCTCAATTTCTTTCTTTCTTTCTTTCTGTCCTTAATGACACACACACACACACACACACACACACATGCATTCACATACTTGCAAGCACAGTATTCCCTCATCCAAAAAGTAGTAGTAGATAACTAGCTCAGCAACAACAGAACTACATGCTTCAAGTCACACTTTGGCTTCTATCCTTCAAATTCATTTAAATCCTGGGTCTGAGAAATTCATAGCCCAACACTGATGATACATTGGCAAAAAAAAATTACCTGTCACCTGCACTTAATCTTAAATGTGCAATACCAATCAACTTGTCTTTTAGTCTCCATGCCCCACAGTTAGTAAAGGATCAGATCGCTCAAAGTTGGCAAGCAGCAGAGAAAATCACACACAGTTGCCTCTCTCACTTACCTGAACCTCCGTGGCCTGAAGAAGGACCAGTGGGAAACGAAGGTGTGGAGCCTGTCTTGCGTGACCAGTCGAAGTTGTCTGATTTTGACTGAGTAAAGCCATCCAAACCACTTTCAAATGATGCTTTCTTTGATCCACAAGCTGCAGGAAAAGAAATTGCTTGCTTTCAAACTAATTGCAGTTGTGTATTTTACCTGTGTGGGCAAAGTGAGTGTCTTTAGAACTACCGTACAAAATGCAGGCAAGATGGCTTTGGTTCCCAGTGGGTACACAATGATTTCTTTTTTTTCTTTTGGTGTACACGTGACTTACTCTTTCTTATAAAAATTCACACTATCTTGGTGTGAGTAAACATGAAGAAAGATGCACATGTGCATGACAATAATTAGTTTATTGTACAAATTTTTGTACAGTTTTATTTTAAGTCTGTATTTGTATCAAAGGAGCAGAATATTAAATTTGTGTGAAGAGGATTTCCCAACACACCAGTTACAAGAGAGTTTTTATGAGACATTTTGTCAGAAATGGCTCTGGCTTCATCAGTCATCAGAAAGACAAGGGAGTACAAAAAGTCAGAGACACTTATGCTATTGCACTGACAGTGTGAATGCACATTATTATATAGGTGTCAAAACCGTACAAGGTGTGACAATGTGTTTCTAAGCAATGTGTTCCCTAATGTGCATACATGTACAAGCATGTGCTGTATGTTAGGTGCATTAATCATTCTGGGATAGTGGTGGCCTCCAGCATGCTCTTATTGAGGGCCCAAGCGGCTGGCCACGCTGTGTCCCCCTCTGAAAGCATCCCTGATGGCTCAAAGACTACCTAAGAACTAAACATGCAACCACAAGACGACCTCACAGGACAGCTATATGGAAGCCAACACCAACCTAACGAATGGCATTCCAAATTGCACTATGTTCAACACCATTATCAACTTATATCACAATTTAGTATCTCTGGCTTTCTGTACTCCCTTGTCTTTCGTATGACTGATGAAGCTAGAGGTATTTCTGGCAAACATCTCACATAAAAGTTTCTTGTGACTGGTGTGCTGGGAAATCCTCTTCATGTTATGACTATTCAGTCAGGATCTCTCAAGTCCTATTAAATTTGTGGTCTGCACAATTTCTTCTCTGTTTGGCAAAAAAATGACAGAATTAACAGCTGCATAAAGACAGACTCGTCAAAGCCAAACAGAGAGCGTGCAGTTATGTACAAAGCAGAGAGAGGGAGAGAGAGAGAGAGAGAGAAAGAGTTACTTGCTCAGAGACTGAAGGATGTCAAAGAAGAAATCAAAGGAGAGTGTTGAGTGAGAGTGGGCAGAAAAAGGGCCAAGACAGAGTGTGTATAAGTTTACAGTATGCACATGTATCCCTTTCCCACAATTCAACACAGTGGTTTCCTTTCATCTTTCTAATATTGCAAACTTTGTAACAAAACTCAATCAGGCTTCTAAGCACCAGACACTGGCAACATTTGGTAAGAGATAAAGTGAAGATCAAGTTAACGTTTTAGCTACTCACATGCTGCAGCACAGCATTGGGTTGTGAAGGCAAGGTCATCAATGGCGATATCTCCCGTAAATGAATTGGATGCAATGCCTTCAAAGATAACCTGCATGGCCCAAAAGGCATTGAAAGAATAGCTCAATGTAGCAAAAAAAAATTATAAAATCAAAAATCATCTGGCACAGAATGTCAAACAAGCAATCATGTGCAAGGCTGAGCTTGCAAACATTTCAGATGAATGGCAGACAGACTGCAGGAAATAGCTAATACAACAGACTTTAAAATCAACAGAAATCAAAAGAGAAACGTTCAATTCTGAAATGGAGTATTTTTACCAGAGACACTAAGAGACAAATCATCTTTCTTTGGAAAATAAGTGTTTGCAATAGAGAACCACACAGGGAAAGATGAGTGAATGAGTCTCTGGATGCTCAAAAGCATCATCACAAACAAGAGCTGAGTCAGAACATTTAATAAGCAAATGGAGATCAGCTCACTGTGATTGGGATATTGAGGTCAGCCCACTGTGATCGGGATATTGAGATCAGCCCACTGTGATTGGGATATTGAGGTCAGCCCACTGTAGTTGGGATATTAAGATCAGCCCACTGTGATCAGGATATTGAGGGCAACCCACTGTGATTGGGATATTGAGATCAGACCCACTGTGATCGGGATATTGAGGTCAGACCCACTGTGATTGGGATATTGAGGTCAGACCCACTGTGATTGGGGTATTGAGGTCAGCCCACAGTGATTAGGATATTGAGGTCAGCCCCACTGTGATTGGGATATTGAGGTCAGCCCACTGTGATCAGGATAGTGAGGTCAGCCCACTGTGATTGGGGTACTGAGGTCAGCCCACAGTGATCTGGATTGTGGGATCACGGAATCAGCTAGCCCACTGTGATTGGGACTATGAGATCAGTCCATTGTGATTGGGATTGTTGCTGTGAGCAAGTGAAATGACACAACACAGTGCGCTTGTTGTGTGTGAGCCGGTATGTGTCTATGTATGCATATGTTGCATTTGTACACGTGTATATGTACGTTGGATATGTGTATGGTGTGTGCATCAGTGTATGCATGTATGCATATGTTGTCTATGTATGTGTATATATTTATGTTGTGTATATATGTGTACAGCTGTCTATGTATGTTGCATATGTATGTGTGTATTTGGGTGCCATGTATGTATGTACATGTCTGCCTTTGTGTGTCCTTGTGTATATGTGTATAAATGTATGTGTGTGGATGTCAAGCGGGCAGTCAGTCACCTTGTAGGCATGTGCTCCGTCAGTTGTTTAGGCAAATGGTGGTCATGACAAAATGCACTACTTATCACTGAAGACTATTATAAAAGAAATTTGAATATTTTCAACAATATCCAACAGCATGCACGTTTCACACACTGGAATATATACACTCACACTAAAATATATACACTCATACTGGAATATACTATATACACTCACACTGGAATATACTATATACGCCCACACTGGAATATACTATGTACACTCACACTGGAATATGCTACATACACTCACACTAGAATATACTACATGCACTCACACTGGAATATGCTACATACACTCACACTGGAATATGCTACATACACTCACACTGGAATATACTATATACACTCACACTAGAATATGCTACATACACTCACTACTACTGTCATCCTTCTTTTTTGTTATACTAGTATGTTACAGTCTTGTCTCTACAACATTATATGTAACAGACTTGTCTCAGTAACTTTTGACATACTGTGTAATGACATTTATGTGACCCATAGAACTGTTCACTGGCATGATGTACGCTCTCTTTCGTTGCTAACATATCACATACTGTACACACAAACCGTACTGTTGTACATATTGTACATGCATCTTTTCCATGGCTGGCCGACTGCCAGGAGGCTATCATTTTCCGTATAGACCATAGTGTTTCCATAGTAAGTTGAACAATCTCGAAGTTACTGTGGACAGCGCTACTTTCAATGTTTAGTGTATAGATCGCCTTAAGTGTTTCACTGGAATTTCAAATTTCAAATAAGTCCCGGAGTTCAGAGACCAGATCGCTCTGAATTGCTGCGTGTTGACATAGTCAGATTGCCTTGCTCTTTACCGTGTGTTGATGTAGTCGGATTGCCTCCCCGTTTATGTAAGTTGTGTAGTCGATCGTACTTTGCTTGCGGAGTGCTTGCTGTGGTGAAAACAACTAAGTCTCTATTGACATACTGCCAAAAGACTATCATTTTCTGTATAAACCATGGTGTCTCCGTAGTGAGTTGAACAATCTCGAAGTTAGAGCGGACAGTGTTAGGAAGGTTCAGTGTCTAGACCGCCTTTAGCGTTTAACTGGAATTTCAAAGCTCAAGTAAGTCCCAGTTCAGAGTACGGGTCGTCCTTTGCTGCGTGTTGACCTAGTTCGATTCCTCCTAGTTTGAGTAAATTGCTGCATGATCGATCACCCTTTGTGTGTGAAATACTTGCTGTGGTGAAAACAAGTCTCTATTGTCACACTGGAATACACTATATACACTCACACTGGAACATACTATATACACTCACACTGGAATATGCTATATACACTCACACTGGAATATGCTATATACACTCACACTGGAATATGCTATATACACTCACACTGAAATATACCATATACACTCACACTCGAATATACTATCTACACTCACACTCGAATATACTATCTACACTCACACTGGAACATACTATCTACACTCACACTGGAATATACTCTACACTCACACTGGAATATGCTATATACACTCATACTGGAATATACTATATACACTCACACAGGAATATACTATATACACTCACACTGGAATATACTATCTACACTCACACTGAAATCTAATATATATTTTCGTTCGTGTGTGTGTGTGTGTGTGTGTGTGTGTGTGTGTGTGTGTGTGTGTGCGTGTGTCTGTCTGTAACGCATGCATTCAAAAACCACTGAACCGATTCGCACCAGACTTGGACGAGATCCTTCCTCAACAT
>JAOWAW010152380.1:0-10067 GCA_028565695.1 Nicola tetela | reverse complement strand
GGGGGGTACTTATTTTTGGGGGCATCTGGATGGGAGGCACGTGCGGGTCATGTGTTGGGAAGAATGTTCGAATGTTCGAATGTTTGTTCCCTCTACAGCGAAAAACAAAACATTCGTTCGAAAAGCGGGTGTTTGAACATTCGCCAAGGCATGATGCATGCAATGCGGTACGGTATTGCCTGGTGAATTTCCAGGGGTACTTATATACGGGGTACTGTACTTTCGGGGAAAACCAGGCAACATTGTGGGGGGTATTAATTTTTGGGGGTACTTCTTTTCGGGGAAATACGGTAGTTCACTATGATAATTATAGTATAACCTGAATGGTCGATCTCTGAGCACTGCCCACAGTCCTGGCCTTGGGGTCCCTTAACAGGAGCTGTACACAAGAACATGATCAACTGAAAGACAGGCCACACTACGCTCACAGGCCACACTATGCTCACAGTTAAAATTCCGTATAGGGCGTGGATCGGGTCTCACGAGGTGAGTTCGTGGAGCTTGACAAATTTTTGACTGATAACTTTAGTAGTTCGCACAGTAGTAGCTCTTTCGAGGTCATTTCCACAGCGGACGGCGTTTCGCTCCGCCCAGCCACTGACATACGTCGACAGAAACGGCGCGTCGACGACCTCACATCATGGCTAGAAGCCTGGACTACATACTGCAGCTTGATCGTGACCGTCGCACCCCATCGCTGCCACGAACTACTTGCGTATCAAAAAAATCATCGCAACCGCCTCTCATCAATTCCACCCCGAAGCCTGGCTCGCTTATGACCGCCAATTTCGAGTTGCAGCGGCGTCCGACGTATCTCTCAAGTGGGACGCGATCGCCCCGACGATCTGGCAGTTGACGACGACAGGCAAAGCACGCCCGTCGTGCCCGATGTGCCATACCCAACACGGCGGCCACTGTCTTTTTCGTCCCGATAGCAGCTCCTTCCGTTCACCTGACCCCAGTTCGTCGAGCAACCCACGGCACTCCGACGGGAAAGTCATCTGCCGGAATTACAACCAGCAACGCTGCAGCAACCGCCGATATCCTCGGGCCAACGCCTGCCTCGTCTGTGGCGGAAAACATCCAAGCTCAGTCAACCACGTCAGAGGTACAGCACCTTCGTCTGCAACCCGCTCCCAGCCGTCATCCCACCAATAAGTCGCATGCCGGCCTCAAGGCCGCATGCCCGTCTCCAGTGTCGCCTACTTCTTTTGAACACCCCAGTACTCATACTCTTATCAATGTGGACCGTTTCCGTCGTTTGTTACACGGTCACCCTGACATGCAATTTGCGAATTACGTTGTTCAAGGCCTGGTGAACGGTTTCGACATAGGCTATACTGGACCCCGCACGAACATCACCTCTCCTAACCTACCTTCTTCTACAATTTACCTGGATTTCGTTACCACAACATTGCAAGAGGCCGCCTCCCGTGGCGAGATGGCAGGCCCATTTACTGAACAACCTTTCCCGGTGATGCACATATCAGGCGTTGGCGTGGTACCAAAAAAATCAGGCAAGCTCCGTTTGATCCACCACTGTCATCACCACCCCAGCATAGTGTCAATGACGGCATTGCGAAAGAGGATTTTAGCTTACACTACGTCACTATTGACAGCGCCATCGCTTCCATTCTCCGCTATGGCAAAGGTGCTTACTTATCGAAAATTGACATAAAATCTGCATTCCGCATCTGCCCAGTCCGCAAGGCTGACTGGCCTCTCCTCGGCATCAAGTGGCGCAACGAATATTACTTCGACCGAGTCCTCCCCTTCGGACTCCGCTCCAGCCCAGCCATCTTTAACTCGGTCGCCGATGCAGTTAATCTACATCATTCTGGCCGTCTTCCGGTACCTCGGCATACCGATAGCCGAAGAGAAGATCGTCGGCCCCACCCAGACGCTCTCCTTTCTCGGCATCTTGTTGGACACTCTACTGTTGGAAGCTCGCCTGCCCGACGACAAGCTCAACGCTTGAACTGCAACGTCTGCTCGAGGAGATGATGGCATCGACCGTGACGAGTGTCGGCTCCCTCGAACGCTTCTTGGGCAAACTCTCGTTCGCCTCCCGTGTAATCGTCCCAGGCAGAACATTCACCCGGCGCCTGTGGGACCTGAAAAGTCGCCACCATGGATCAAAGCCGTACTACAAAATCAAGTTTTCAGATGAGTGCCAGAAGGACCTCCGTTGGTGGCATGTGCTGCTGCAGAAATGGAACGGCCGTTCGTTCTTCCTCAACTCCGTGGAAGCCCAAGCTGCAGATCTCGGCCTGTCCACCGACGCAAGTAGCATAGGTTGGGGTGCATACAACGGCAGAGAAAAACGCTGGACCTATGGTGAATGGTCGGAGGGCGACAGGACCACGACCTCCATCGAGTACAAGGAGCTCTACGCCATTGTCGCTGCTTATGCCAACTGGGGGCATGGGTAGCACCGTCTGCGTGTATACTTCAGCTGCGATAGTCAGTCGGTTGTCGCAGCCGTTGCTTCAGGCACGAGCCGTTCCCCAACGGTCATGAAACTGCTGCGCTCACTATTCATGATCCGTTCGATTAATCATTTTCATGTGTCTGCGATTCACGTGCCTGGAGTGTCCAACTGTGTTGCTGATGCTCTGTCGCGTCTCCGCCTGCAGGAATTTCGTCGATTGGCACCGGACGCTACATCGTCTCCCGACCAAGTGCCACCCTTCCCGTGGGAGGAAGGCTTCTTGACGACGCCTGCCGTTATGCAGCGTTGGCTATCTCGCAGACTACACGGCGCGTTTATTCAGGTCGGGAACGGCGCTATCTTGGATTCTGCGCCGTATGTAACTTTGACCCGCTGCCCTCACCGATATGCACCTGAGCGCCTTCGTCGCACACCTTGCCGTGTAAGTAAAGCCTAGCACGATTCGAGTCTACATCCCAGCAGTTTGGAATCTCCAGGTTGAGCTCGGAATGGGTGACCCCACACGTGGAGCTTCGTTGCTGCCCCGCGTGCTGAAGGGAACCGATCGGCAGCTATCGCCAGGAATAACTTGTACACGTCTACCCATCACGGTCACGCTTCTTCAGCGCCTGGTCGATACGCTCCTGGGAACCTCCAAAGCCCTGGTAGACAAGTTCATGCTGCAGGCAGCTATGCTCAGCCTTCCACGGCTGCTTGAGGTGCGCAGAGTTCACAGTTCCATCAGACTTCAGCCCCCTTAAACACGCCACCAGAGGCGACGTGACTACTGACGAGCAAGGCCTGCAATTCAAGCTGAAGCAATCAAAGGGTGCACACCCACATTGGCCGCTGCCGAAAACCTTTGTGTGCGCCATCTGCCGTAGCAGCATACCTGAGCTTCTCCTCCGGTCCAGGCACCGACCCGGCGTTCTGCTATAAGGATGACCGTTGCTTGACGAAAGACGCGTTCGTCCACGAAGTACGTGAGCTTCTGCGCAAGGCTGCCATCCCAAACGCTCAGAACTACCACGGCCACTCATTCCGCATTGGAGCACCCACCTCAGCCGCGATTGCAGGAGTGCCGGAGTGGCAGATTTGCGCTTGGGGAAGGTGGAAGAGCGACAGTGTGTTAAGGTACATTCGGACTGAGCCTGCCTGTATGAGGCGGATTGCCAAAACAATGGTGTCGCTGTACAACGCCCACTGAGTGCCTCTCTGCATTACTTTCTGTACTACTCTCTGAGCTACTTTCTGTATTACTTTCTGCATTACCCCACCATTACTCTTGTTCTCGATTCCTCAGGCTTGTTAACAAATCCTTGTAACTCCCACTAAGCGCCGTGCTCCCTTGCATGAGGTTGGTTGTGGCTCACACTGCCCATCTTTGGGGTTAGCTCGCATCCTCGCTCGCGGCTGGTTGCTCAGGTCACGGGCTTTCACTCTCTGGCTGGATTGAACAAGTGATGGGTCACTTATGTGCACACCCTCGCTCACTGAATGTAATGACAGTTTGAAGGGTCACTTACGTGTACACCCATGCTCACTGGAATGAAAACTGTATATTCTGACGGGTCACTACGTGCACACCCGCACAAACTTCAAGCCCTATCCTGTCAACCACGCTGCGCATGCGCAGTGCAACCCACAGCCCAACTCTGTCTGCCTGTCTGAAGTTGTGCAAGATGTTAATGAGATGCTTATAGCTTGCGTTAGCATACTTTAAGTTTAACAGCTAAGCAACGCTACTCACACAATCGCGTATCTACGCTACTCACACACTCGCGTATGTACGGTGCTCACACACTCGTGTATCCACGCACGTCTGGCAGCTTATGTCCATTCAATTAATTTGCTCGTGCTTGGCCCTTAATGCATTCATTACTCTCGTCTTGCTGGTGGTTGCTTCTTTAGCTTCCTGTTTTCTCCCACCTCACCCTCCGCTATATTCTTCTCTCACTCTTGACAAGCTATTCAAATGTGGCTGTATAAGCAAGTAGCCTATATAGCTACCATTAGAAACAGTGAAACCTCTCAGGAGTTTCACATAATGCTGTGCACAGCCACTGTTTACGTTTTCGGTCTTCATGGTTGAAGTGCTTTGCTGCCATAAAGACAAGTGTTAATTTTCATTAGCTGTCCTCATGTACCCATGCCTGTGTGGGTGCAAAGAAATGGAAAGTCTGTAGGAACTCTCTTCTGTTTTAAGCCTGATGACTTGTGTGAGTAAATATTTCTCTGCTGTTGAGCTCCTTTAATAACAGCAAGTGAAAACTTTTACATTTGCCTCACTGCTGCTGCCATTTCAAGTGTCTGCTTGCATTATCTATGTTATTGGAGAGGAACTGTAAAAATCAGATTGGAAAAGGAAAAATGTTAGCACTTCTTTCAGTAATCAACAAAGGTGTTAGACATAATACCTGACCGAATGGTACACAGCACCCACTTCTAGTTTCAGATGAAGTGAAATCAGTTTTTTTCTTTTTATGTATATAGTTTTCACATACATAGGGTATTAAGGTGAGGGGTGATGACCCAAGAAAATCCTGGAATATTTTTGCAATTATTGTGTAGTTGGTTGGAGTGGTACTACATGTGTGGATATCCAAGAATTCAAACTGCTCAATGATCTCTGACTCCATTTTGTCTCTACTGTCCACAAAGGGTTGGTATTCCGTGGTGGTTCAGGAATGAGAAGAAATTATGATTGGCCGGCTTTTTCATCCTTTTTTAGTATTAAAATCAAGCACGACTAAAACAACAAATTATTACCTTTGTTGGAAGTATTGGCCCTGTACATGTTTAGCTTCCTCTTCTAGTAACGAATAGAGCTGATACTGTCTCATTTCATAGGGTCTATATTGGTATGATTGATCTATAATAAAATTCTTTTTTTTGTTGGTTGAAGGAACAAGTTACACAAAACAGATTATTTTTGGATGCATGCACTTACTCTGGTCTGTGGATATATAAGCAGCATGACCAAGTTATGCTTGTCACTGTGGTTGGTCTCACAAATGACTTGCTTTTTCAGCTGTTTTTCCCTCCCTCCTGCATCTTTTTATGTTATTAGTCTGGCTTTTTCACTGATGGCAGCTCTTGGTTTTGAAGTATCTTCGCATGTTGTGCAGTCTACTAAAACGTTTCTGTTAGTTTGGACCCAGGATGCTGTTTTTTTTTTGTCCCTCACAGTGTTTTCTTCCCATTGGGTCTTTTCCACCATCCCTATTGGGTCAAGAGTGGTGGATATAAATTTATCATTTCTTCTTCCTGTTTTTTCATTTTCATTTTGGGCCTCAGTTATCCTTGACTCAGGTCTTCTATATTGTATAGCGTTGACACTGCATGCACTCTGCGCATACTGAAATGTGCATTCTGTGCATACCAAACAAAGACCAACCTACTTCCTGGTTCAAGCTCTCTTGCATTGTCTGCAGCTGCATAGTTGCATGGTTTTAGCATGCTTACAAAAATAGCCCTACATGAGGGAAGCACCTTAGAACTAAAACGGTAGACATGCACTTGGTAAAACGCACAGTTCACAATCATGTATACATGCACCATTCCTCTGACAAATAAACAAAGGATCTAACCTAGCAATGATTGTAGACAGAATTGTGTCTCTGCAGCAAAAAAAAAAACAGTTAAAAAGCCACCTAACTAACAACACAGGACAAAAATATTCTACATGCATGTTTGAACAAATAGACGCCAGGCATTTAGGTTTTCAACACCCCCTTTTCATGCATGTTTATCCGAGCATGGGCGCTCATTTTTTTTTACAGGTACCCAAACAAGATCAACCCTCTGCAGCACTGTGACCTTGATTTTGATACAATTAGCATGACTCGATGATAGTTTTCCTCATTTCCTATATATTGGTACCAGTAAAGCTCACAAGGATATACCGATATAGAACACACAAAAGGTGTTGGAGGAAAGAGAAAACAAAGATTGGTATAATAAGCTGTATCAACAAACAAGATGTTCATCCTCATGATTGCCTTAGTATTATCAGGCCTCTGGGTCCTGTGCATCGTTGATGATGAGCTTGTTCTCATCAAGGGTGTATGCATCGGGATTTTCTGATCAGCTTGAGACGTGAGAAAGCAACCGCCATTTACCTGCTTCAAGTTGCTGACAATCTCAGTTCACAAACTGTGCAGCAATCAATACATTATTGACATGTATTTCTATGACTACATCAATCTACTACCCTGGGCCTCATTCAAGCTTGAGTGCACAGGGGGTTGTTGACCGCAAAAGTTCACATGAAATTATGAAATGAACAAATCAGTTCTGCATCCAACTTTCTCCCTCCCAATGCAAGGAATCAAACACTAATCATACAGTGAGTTGCATGCTTGTGCAGTATGCATACTGTGATTATCCTTGTAGTAGCGCCATGCTGTTGGCAAAGAATGTCAGACATAACAGGTTGTGCGCATGGTGAGTGCGCCGTCTAGCTGTGTTGACTGCAATGAGTAGTCTATGCTATATGATTGTCAGTTGTAGCCCACAGTGCCAATTTAACCAAACATGCCTATTGGTACCCTCCCCCCTCCCCCAACAAGGTTTGTTCATTTCATGACCTTTGTGTCAACTTTCATGACAAACCCTTATGTTTTTCCAGACCTCATCAGAGGGGGCACTTATTAGGAGAGGTGTTTATTTGAGCATGGGCATTTATTCAGTTATATAAGGTTTTTTATATCTTAAATTTTACAAACTGTCAAGTCAGCTTTTGACTTTAACTAAACCAAGAGCTTGCAGATTTGTGTGAATTGAGAAAGACAATCACGAGTTAACTCTTTATAGCTGTTGTCCGAAAGGTTCAGATCCTTCAGTGTCTTGTGTGTTTCCAGCACATCAGCCAGTACGCATACATGTACCATCACCTATATTGTTCTCCATCAAACTAACTGCAGTATCTTGTTGTCTCTCATTGCACTTGCCAAATCGTACATCAGCAAAATAAGTCATTGTTCTTCTACTTTGTGAGCGTATACAACTGGACTTGTCATCTTCACTTTGCTCACTCACCAAATCAAAGACTAGTGCCAACTCTCTTAACACCTTTTGTCTTCGCCATTGCTTTGGCTGGCAAAGACGTGTTGGCTGCTGTAGTGTGCTGCAGTACAACCGTTCTCAGCAGTTGTAAACTGTCTGGAAATTCATCTTCGTTATCATAGAATACTTCTCACGCACACTCCAAACATGCCAAAAGATGATCACGGCTTTTGTCAGTCCATGGGTCCTACTTCTTGTGCAACCAGTCATTGAGGCAAGTGGAGTAGATTAGGATTGAAGGTCATATGACACCTGTCCTGCAGCAAACTGCATCCTCACCTCTGATTGTTTCCTTGGTAACAGCATCTCCATGATGTCATAAAGAGCTGCAACATGCCCATAGCCAGTCTTACTGTGCAATCTCCTTTTTATAAAGCTGTTTTTACTCAACATGGTAAGTCAGACTGAAGGCGACAAGAAATTCTTGAACAGTGAGATGGTGAAATGAGTATTGCTGTTCTATCTGGCCACTTTTTCTGCTTACTAATCCTAAATCAAGAGCTTCAGTCAAACAATTCGCCGCTTTCACCAGTTTTCAACCAAAGATGAGCCTACCATTTTCCAGTACTCGCTGTGCAAGTCGGGAGAGTTGGAGAAGAAGATCCTTAATTGGCCTTGACTTTATACTGGCTTTAATTTATACCTTTGCTAAGGTGCATGTATAAGAAAGAAGAAGAGGAAGAAACAACACATTGTAATGCTACAATTCATGAATGTTGATCTGGATTTCCTACAAATACAAGTACAAATCCAGTGCTTTGACAGTTTCCGCAAACATGCTAGAAAACAATAGCAAGCTATGACTGCAAAGACCAGTTGAATTATAGCTGTGGCCCAGGATGCCTTGCACATGTGCGCTGTGCTGAGTGTGCGGCAAGGGGTGGGGTGGGGGAAGTCAATTTTTGGACTGTAACTGTGACGTCATTAGACTGGCGGTCGTGACGCCCATGTCAACTTCGCAATTGAAGTTCAGTGAATCTGTGCAGTACAGTTAGAAGACCTACCAACCAGCTACCAGCTACACAACCTAGCTGTTTCTTTAGAAATCTGTGATTCTTCAGTCGCACTCACATAAGCATCATACATTGTATTAACATGATTCATACATTGCAACATCATACATTATAACATAATTCATACATTGCAACATCATACATTATAACATGATTCATACATTGCAACATCATACATTATAACATAATTCATACATTGCAACATCATACATTATAGCATGATTCATACATTGCAACATCATACATTATAACATGATTCATATATCGTAACATCATACATTATAACATGATTCATATATTGTAACATCATACATTATAACATGATTCATACATTGCAACATCATACATTATAACATGATTCATACATTGGGACAAAGAATCTCTTCTCTATGCATGCATCTCCAAAAAACATTTCCTCCTTCTATGAAAAATCTGCAGACGCTGGCTTCTTGTCTCAACAAGTTTTAACAACCATCTCTTTGCAGAGTGTTCAACCTAGGTCCTTCTAAATGCCTCCAACTGTGACAACCCCCTCTCCTCTCTTCAGTAGTACACCTTGAATTAACCCCCTTCCCCTGGGCCACCCACCTGATTATTTAGTTTTCCTCATATACTCATTTATTTATTCTTCAATTTGATCAGAACACCCCCAACTGACTTGTTTCTATAGAAGAGGGTAATTATATAAGGCTGGACCCTTTAAATTCTTTGTACCTCATCAGCATGCGCATTGGATTTTTGAAGAATGGGCAAAAAGAAACTGACAAAAACAAAAAAAAGAAAACTGAATCAATACTCTCAATTCGCTCCAGCAGGTATTTTTTTTAATTTAAATAACGTTTTGACAAAAATAAACACTGCAATTTCACACCAAGCGGACGTAATCCGTGGTGTCAATCTTGGCGCGTTCACTCTTTTTGATAGCTAAATTTCACGCCAAGTCGAAGTAATCTTAGCGTCAATGTCGGTGCGTTTACTCTTTTGATCGGTAAATTTTACACTAGGAGGAAGCAATCTGTAGTATCAACCTTGACTTGTTTCCTCATAGCTAAAGTATTTAAAGTCAAAATCATGCACAGTTTCCTAGGCTTATTGCTTTAACCTGATGAAGACGAGGGCAAGGCTTATCGAAACGTCGTTAAATAAAAAAAAAACACCTGCTGGAGCGAGTTTGGAGTATAGATTCAGGTAAGAATGTCCCAGCAAGAAGTCGACTTATCAAAAAGAAGAAAAAGTCGAGATCAGGTGGGAAAAAGTGGGTCGTTAGCCTTGCGCATTTATAGTTTTCAGATCCTGGGCCTGTATTAAAGCGCGATGATGTCAAAGGAGCAACGAACTCGAGTTCGTTGGCAGGGGTGTGTTACGCTCGCGTATTATGAGCTTGGGGGCCTGCATGTAGTTCATTGGGTGCCTGATACGCTGATACACCGGTCTGGGAAAACAGAGGGAAAGCCACGACGGCAGTTGAAGATCCCTATCGTGGTTTCTGTGGGTGGTGTTGGGGGGGGGGGGGGGGGGGGGGGGGGGGGGGGGGGGGGGGGGGGGGGGGGGGGGGG
>JAOWAW010152369.1:0-10068 GCA_028565695.1 Nicola tetela | reverse complement strand
AAGAAGAAGAAGGAGAAAAAGAAGAAGAAGAAGAAGAAGAAGAAGAAGAAGAAGAAGAAGAAGAAGAAGAAGAAGAATTCTAGTGTTCCTTACCAGATGAAACAGCAGTGCTTGCCCAGCAACTGCAAGTAATAAAGTAAGGCAGCAAACCATTAAAAGAACTGTTCAGCAAGAGAGAGAGAGAGAGAGAGAGAGAGAGAGAGAGAGAGAGAGAGAGAGGTGGACAGAGAGACAGAGAGACTAAAGAGAGGAGAGATCGAGAGATTTGTCAGACAGAAGTTGATTTTGGAAATCGAAATTGATTGGCCGCTATTGACAGATAAAGTTCCCATAGGTTAGGTAAAGTACTTGTAATAACCAAAGGCACACCAAATCATTACACGGCATCTAAATTAATATAATTGCAAGCATTTTTTTACATCTCTATGCCGAGAAGTTTGTGTGCCTACCGTCGGACTTCCTCTTGACACTTCAAAGCAGCCTCTCTGTCCCTTTTCTCCAAAGCCTCTGCCTACAATTGACAAAAAAAACACAACATATATGCACACTTTGATTGTGATTCTGCAATAATTCCAGAATTAATCCTCTCCCCCCCCCCTTAAAATTTCTTGTCTTTCTCACAACTCACGTGACCTCACCCATACAAACTGCCTATCTCCTAAGAGGTTGTGAATTTCTGATCACAACCCCTCACCTACACACCATCTGCTGATCACAACCCCTTACCCATGTGCCACCTCCTAATCAGAACCCCTTACCCATGCACCATCTGCTGATCACAACCCCTTACTCATGTGCCATCTCCTAATCAGAACCCCTTACCAACGTACCATCTGCTGACCACAACCCCTTACCCATGCACTTCAAGGTTGTGAGAAATAGATTCATAGCCTCGACACTTAGTTGTGACCAGCTGCATCACGACCCTTGCCACTGTGCGGCTCAGGATGTGAGTTGCTGGTGACGACCTCGGTCTCGGCTACGAATCTATACTTCTCTTTCTTACTCGTATACTCACTTGCTTCTGAGCCCTGTGTTGGACTCCTTCCCTATATCCCTACCCTGCCCTTCCTCCCTACTCCCCTCCCTACTCTCCTCTTTACTACCTTCCCAACTCTCCTCCTTACTACCCTCCCTACTCCCCTCCCTATACTGTACTCCTTCCTCTCTCTCCCCCTCCCTGAGCTTTATCATTCACTCATGCACTCACTCCCCCCACCCCCTCTCTTTCTTTCTTTTCAAATCCACTCTTGCTGGACGACTTGTTGGTCTGCCCACATATGACACATTACACAGATCAAATCCTCATGATCACAAACAGATCAGATTTCCACAATCACAAACAGCTCTTGATCATTGTTACACCTCACTTTTCTTCTTTGCTGGTCTTTGTGCTTTTGATGCTCAGCGTCATCTCGCTCTCTCTTCTCTCTCCTGTACTGCTCACTTTTCTCCTAGTAACAAAAGAAAGAGTTACATGGGAGCCGTTATTGTGATATACCAAACACAACATCGGTAAAGAGTCACCTGTATGAAATAGTGACTCTTATCACTAGTAATGGTGAGTCAGAGATTGATATTAGTAGACAGCAATGAGCTTAAAATACCATTGCACAAACACAAGTGTGGAGAGGAAGCAGTCGTGATGTTATTCATGAGCAGAAGACCAGAAAGTAGCTAGAACCAGGTTCAGAGACTTTGGTAAGCATTTATGCTACGGTTCGTATTTGTTACCATCTGGTTAGCGAAAAAATAGCTTACTCGAATTTTTTGACGTCCTCCAGCCAAACTGTCAGACGGGTCCACAAGGTACCTCTTACTGTCCTGCCAGTTAGAGTAGTCATAATCCCAATTTCTATCTCCTGAAAACAATTGAAAACACTATAAATTCTGAGAGCTCGTTACAATTGCCTTAAATTTCTCCATGATGCAAGAAGCAAACTATTCCCTTATGGAAGAAAAAAAAGCACAAAGAAAGAAGAAAGGGAAGCTTGTTGTACTTTCTGCACTATCACCAATTATATTCATTTAAGAAAAGGCCATTCATGCTGGGAGAATCATTACCAATCATTTCTCATTCACTCTACTTTGGAACGCACAGCGGACTCGAACCTGCAGTGACCAAGCACCTAGCCGAAACGAAAATCACACAACCTTAACCCCTCGACCAATCTGCCAGTTCAAAAAAAAAACTGGCTTCATGGTGAGATTTGTGACTTTCGCTCGACATGATCCGATATCCACTGCACGAGCAGTGGATATCAGAGCACTGGTGGAGCAGTTAAGATCGTGTGATTTTTGTTTTGGCTAGGCACTTGGTTGCTGCACGTTTGAGTCTGCTGTGCGCTCCCAGCCGGAGTAGAGTGAATGAGAAAATGATTGGTATATTCATTTAAATCTACTTGACTATGATAATTCAGAGATGGTGGCAAGAAATTTTTGTTGGGAGGGGGTAAGAAAAAGGAAAGGGTCTGAGCCTCTCCCCTGAAAAAATTTGAAATTTAAGGTGGCTAAATCTCTTATTTTTAAATTCTGAGCAGCAAAAGGGGTACAATTGCTCCCCTAAAATGAAAGTGAATATTTTTGTGCACTCATTTTTACACTCACCGAGAGGCACTGAAAGTTGGCTGTGGTAAAGCACACGCTAACCATGTACCACATTCATGTGGACCGTAACGAATACTTGTTTGCCAAGTCATACCAAACAAATAACAAATAACTGTACTCTCTTTGAGCCTTAGCTTTAACAGTTAGGAGTATCGCAAACGTTTTTGGAAGGCCTTGGTTAATGGAAAATTCTCAAATTCCTAAATGTTTCAAAATATTGCCTCTGAACGTTTTAATGGCCTACATTTGAAGGGAATCAGGCACATAAAAAACGATGAAAACAGATCTCAGGAATGACCGATAGCAAGAAACAATTGGTTATATTTGTCTGAGATCAGGATGGATAAAAGAAGAAGAAAGTAAGAAAGAAGAAAATATCTCAGAGATGATCATGAATGGCAGTAATTTTTGTGTTGCAACAACATGACCAGCACTGTTCAACCTTCAAATCAACAGACTTTAAACTTATGATGTATGAGACATTAATATTCTCAACTCCTCACCAGATGGGATGTCTGCATTAGCCCAGTGCCTGGAAAATGGAAAAGAAAATAAATAAATTAGTATAAATCAGGAAGAAAGGAAATTGGATAACGTAAGCACTAGAAACAATTGAACATAACAAATTTGATTATCTGGGCTGACTGGCAGACAAAGCACCAACTTCCCAGCTTGATATGATCAGAAGAATCTACACTGACTCATGGGTCTGAAATAAATCGTTTCTCCTCCTTCACTTATCGAATGCAAACAAATTCACTGTTATGGCAATGCTCACAAGTAGCATATGCTATAATGCACTCAACAAATTAATATCTACCGGTCTTTTTGCCAGTTTTGTAACTCTTGATCTTATGCAACCACGCTGGACACACAGTGTTACACTAGCTCCCTTCTGGACAACGAATTGCACAAAGGAGTCATAAGTAAGGCCCTAACATTAGTTCAATTCTGTTGAAGTTGAAGAGACACCTCACATTAGATTGTTATGTCCACTCCAGCCTGCTAGAGCTGGCTTCACAAGCTGACCATTGAGTGCTACAGCAAGACTCTGGCTGGTACATGGGCATGTATAGATTTAGTATGTTCAAAGACCATGCAGAAGGTTTGGTAAAATTATCGCTGAAACTTGTTTTAATCTTGTTTTAGTAAAGTTGAAGTCCTTAACAAAGAAGATGTAACCAGAGTTACAATTAAACAAGACAGGGTGTCTTTATAATCAACAAGTATCTTAGTATACAAGCACTACAAACTACACGTGGCATGATGAGTTCTTTTAATCATAAATCCTTTTATTCAACCATCTTGTTCAGGTTAATTATCCATTATTTAATAAAAAAAAACATGGTGGTATCAAATTGTCACTGATGGGTCAGCTTAAACCATTCATTTCAACTACCATTTTCTCCTGATCTCAAAACCATCCTTGGCCAGCTGCAGCACAATGTAAGTAACAGAAACTCCTTACTTTCGAGCTTCTCGCTGACAAGCAAGCGTAGCCACCTTGTTCTTCATAGCTTGATCTTCAGCCTATAACAACAAAACAATAGGCAAAATTTAGACCAGCACAACTCCAAAAAACTGCAGATATACTCTGGTCTACCTCTCCCTCTAGTCCCCCCCCCCTCTCTCTCTCACTGAGAATTGCTTCTGCTCTCTTCATCTACCAGTTAACCTCTTTCTCTTTATGGGCAACTCATACTTGCCTCTCTCTCCATCTCTCCCTCCCAGATTTGTCTTTCATTCCATCCTCTTCCACATGCCTGTTCTTCTACGTATACATGTCCTCTAACAGAACAACTGAAAAAGTGCACAAATGACTAAATATCTCACTATTCTTCTTTGCTTCTCCTTGTGCTTCTGGTGCTTAGCATCCTCCTGTGCTTTCTGTTCTCTTCTATACTGCTCACGCTTTTCCTGGTTGGAAAAAGAATACATGTACAGTCTAAGAATAAAGAAAGGGGAAAATTACACATATTCACTAAGATGGATGCACGCATGCGCGCACACATGCACACACACAATACACACATGCGCACGCACGCACACACGCACACACACACACACACACACTAACATACAAGTGTGTGGTAGTTGCTTGTAAGCTCTATTAAGTTTTGTGACCAGTTCTTGAAACTTTTAGAAACCCAATTTTTTTTCCAAATTTCAACCATATATGTATATAAGTCAAATCACCTGTGGCCATCATGAAAGACATCCACTTTTTGAAACAGCACCAAAAAATGCCAAAATGTTGCCCTTGTAGAGCTAACCTTTCACTGCGAACAAACGAATAGATAAAGGATTCTCTTTCCTCCAACTTTTATTTATTTAAATGTTTAAATGTTGCCCTTATGAGGAGAAATTAGCTGTTAAAAATTCAAGTGTTCAAATTTCTATAAATAATTTTTGTACACAAGTGTAATAATACTCTATGACTGTGTGCTTGACTTGTGCACATTAAGGTGTTGCAACCCCAGTCTGTGGGTATGATTATAACTTTAATCTGTCTGTGTTTGTGAAGTGTTGATTTTAAAATGTTCAGGAGCAATGTCCAAAACCCCACACAAAAAAGAGTCCAGATGAAAACACATGCATGCTCAAAACATCAGTGAAACATCCAAAGTCCTGAAAAAAACAAACCATCACCTGACTCCTACCAAGTGTGTATGTGTGTGTATGTGTCAGCATCTTGTTTTGTTGAAAAGCTCACCCGTAGCTGAATGGAGTGTGTTTGAGTGGTATAACTGTGTCGACGCTGCTGTACCAACCGCACTTCCTCTTCAGTTTTGCAAGCACCACCTGGATGGAAAGCAAATGCTCCCATCACTTTGCAGCAGGCAAATAGAGCTTACTCAGGCATGTAACTAGTGTACAGCACTCTTCATTAATGAACATATTCCTCTTTGAATACCTTTTGTTACATGATCTTACTAACATGGACTGTGTAGATATCGATGTTCCCCGTCAATGACTCTGACTAATACTGAAACATTGATACACCAGACAAGAGATACTCATAAACTGAGCATCTTCAATTATAGCTTGAATTAGTTGATTTCAACCAAAAAATGTCTTCAATTTCGGTGCAGAATTCAATTCAATTCAAGCCATTCAATGCAAGACCTTGAAGAAGCCAAACGCCATTAGAATTCGCAATAGCTGTCCGCTTCGTTTCAAGTTCTGTCTACTCTCAGTCTCTGATTTCCTTTTAAAAATCAATCTACTTTTTTGTAGTTTGGTCTGCTTTTTTATGGAGAAGAAAAGAGGACTTCCAGATAGATTTGGTCATCACGAGACATCCACTGTTTGCTGTCCCTGATAAAGGGTATGGGCAACAACGGTAGTTTTGACAAATTGATGAAGATGAAAAATCGGCCACACTGCTGCTATGAAGGAGATGGCAGCAAAGATAAAGGAAAGAGGCCATGATGTGTTGTAGGAGAGCTGTGGCAATAAATGGAAAACATTGCTGAATAATTTGAAGGCAAAAGAATACCACAATGACCAATTAGGTGATTTAATACACCTGTCAAAAGACCCCAAGATCGAGATAGCTACCTAAACAGCCTGTCAAAAAGAAAACAAGTCAACAGAAAAAGCCGTATGAGCATAACAGTCACTACCTGCTAGTTTGTTAATGCCCTTGACAAGACAAAGTGACAACATGACTAAACTCCACTGTGACGGTCTTCTTCTAACAGTTGGCACCGGCCAGAGCCTTTTGCTTCCATATCCCTGGTCTGCACTCATGGCTGAACTACTAGCTGGTTCAGGAAGACACCCACACACAAGGCTGCCCATTCATTTGTATCCACTTGAATTCAAAGCAATTCAATTCAAGTTGAATTCAATGAACTCAAAAAGCCAAAATCAAAGATGCCCAGTATTAAGGTTGATGTTAAGGCACAATGATGCCTTCCTCAGGAAGGAAACAGATGTTTGTTCATAGTTTGCCATTGACGATTCGTCTTTGTCAGAAATGTGCAGAAGTTGCAAAGGAAGATACCAAACAGCATTCTTAATGTTGAACTACGCCTTGTCTGCCTGGTGTAGCTGGCACTGTAGATGCCTAGTACTGTAGTGAACTATGCTGTACAAACCTTGACATGATTCACAGCACGGCCATATTATGTACATTCTCTGTATATAACCCATTGATGTACATGTACCGGTGCATTTACACACCTTTGCATACATACATACAACACTGTTCCAACTATATCAATGCTTCTGGGGATATAACAGCCTCAAACTGGTGTCATTTTTGTCTTTCTTTACTTTGTGAAAGGGAATGAGATCGACTCCATACAGTGCAATGGACAGTTTTCCCCACGTGTTTCTGGTGCTGACACTATGATGATGATCCCTAGTAACATTCACATTACTGTAGATCTGGAAGCTAAAACATCGATCACTTAAGCCTTACCCAGCACTCCACTTGACGGAGGTAAAGATCTCACTTGACGAGCCTCGCGGAATGCTCGTACTTTCTCTTCCTCCTTCTGTACCGCTGCACCATCAACAAACATGAAACATAATGTCTGAGGCTTGATAGAGCATCTAGAACGTCAGCTGTGAAGAATTTTTTTGGTTTAGAATACTTTATAACAATGCTGTTCTCCCAGCTTACATAGCGCTGTATCTTGACTATGAAACAGAACACATGCTAAGCCTCATGTTAAAGTAATATGCATTGTAGTTATGTCATTACAATGAACACCTTGTACCCAGAAGAATTGTTGCCAATCATATCCTTCTCTCTCCCTCACACACACACACACACACACACACACACACACACACACACACACACACACACACACACCAGCCAAACGGACACAACTGATGTAGAATCTGTGATTCCTATACCTTGCCAACGAAAATCCCGTGCTGATATCTAGTAATGTGCTCGGGTAGTTGGGTACCCATGATACCTGAAACTATTTCAGGTAATTGGGTAGTTTTTCAGGGAAAATTACCTAATCGGGTAATGTGTCACCAGCTGCAGTGGGCTGAACCATGCAGGGTAGACTTTACAACAACTTCAAAGTGTAGAATTCTACAGTCCACAAAGTGTGTTCATTCTAATGTGGTCCTACAGTATACAGCAGTCAGTAATGTGATATCAATGAAGCAACTCAAAGTTCTCCACGCTAAATATTTGATCGCTCGCCGGGAGCAATGTTGAGGGCAAGGTTCACATCAAACTGCGCTTCTGAAGCTTAGTTACCCAATCAGGTACTACCTGAGAAATGGTACCCAATACCCGAAAAAAATGCTACCCACATACTGGTAACTGGTTGGCAGTTACCAGTGTATTACCAGAAACCTCGTCGTGTGAAAAAGCTCTTCTTTGAAGAAAACTGTGCCACCAAGAAGCTAAGCCACTGCTGTAGTGCTTCGCAATGCTTCTCTCTGGGGATTTTCTCATCATCCTACAACATGATGTTCTTAGCTTGGGTGTTCTATAAGACACTACTGACATTGCATGATTCACAGAGGAAAACTTTTAGTCAAAGGAGGGAGACATGGTGACCTAACAGCACCAACAGCAAAACCAATCACTCTTCCTATGCAAACGATTTTTTCTGCAAAAATGCTCTGAGAACGAGAATTTAGCCAGATATCAAACTCGAATTGGAATATGCAACCTCCCAATGCCTTGACAAGCCAAGAGAAAATTTTCCCATGGTGTAAAACCATCTTCTTGACCGGGATATAGCAATCTATCAGTAAACAACAGATAAGTAAGTAAGAGAAAACTCATTGTAATTTCCAAAGGGTGGTCGAGATTTAGATCTCTGACCAGCACTTCAACACCCCATAACCCTCCCGCCCCTACGCTGGTTGAAGGGTTCATGCAAGATATACTGCAAAAGCAGAAGATTTTGGTCATTTACGACTTTCAAAGGTTTGGTCAAACTTTTTTCGGTCATTGCGCCGGCGACACTGGAGAATTTTCAGTACTGGTAGTAGCAGAGTGGCTGCAGGTTAAATCTAGCTCGGAATTTAATTTAGGCCTGATTCAGGCTTGTGACCGAATTAAATTCAGACCGAAATTTTCTGCTTTCGCACTGTATATGGGTCCCAGTAACCGTTATCAGTCCCTGAGGATCAGTATTCGATCGTTACGTGAATCCTACATTGATGAGTGATAGACTCATAGCTTGTAATAAAATTTGGATTCATTTCAGTCCAAAGTTCTTAGTTCTCTTTGCTGCTGTATATTTTCGTTTTCTAAAGTTTTGAATGTATTCTCAGGTATTTGGGGTGCAACAGCCACTGTCAATGTGGGCTCACATCTTCACATGGATCTCTGCGTGGGCTGGCAGGAGTCAATGCAACGGGGAGTTTTACTCCCTGCAATTAGCTTCTCTCGGCTGCAGCTCACCTGATGCCAATGCTTGTCGCTTCTTCTCTGAAGGGGCGTGGACTCTGTAGGCGCCGTGACTGTGCAATTATAGCAAAGAAAGTCCGATTGTTACCCTGGTTGTAGTTATCGATTAACAGGCAGTGACCAGAGTGCATGCAAACTGTGATCTGGACACGGTCGTGACTCACGGTATATGAGGCACTAACCTTTCCCAGTTTCCTTGCTGTGGAATTTGACGAGCACCATCCATCGCCGCTATCGATCCATCCGCAGATGTGTCGTGCACGTGTGCCTCGTCGTCGCCTCGATCTGATCCGCGTTGGTCGTGGAGCGTGGGTCGGCCATAGCCATCATGTGTGGGCCGAGGAGCCCGAGACGGCCTTGTCGTTTGTGACCGGCGAGCACTGGGGTGTGTCAGAGAGCCATAGCTCATGCTGATCTGCTAAAGGCGAAGTGAATCCTCGACGAGACCAATTCTCAAGAGGTTGTCGTACTCTGTTGGCGCTAAAACGACAATCTGAACTGCTGACTATACTATACTACGCATAGCCTGAAAGCAGTGCCCAAGAGTGAACAGCGTAAACGTGTAAAGATTTAAAGGGAACGAACCAGATTTTCAAAATGTCCTCTCTACCTTAGTTTTCAAAGCTGATTTTAATGGTGTACGTACATGTATATCTCACCTTCACCCGACAATTTGCAATCCTTATTTGAGATATATAACATACCAGTACATGTATATATGGAGGGTGAAAGTTTTCGCCAAGGGACTTCCCCTTACGTAATCGAAAGCCGTGAACGACACTGCAAAACAGTACGATACTATAATATTACGTATACAGTCAAGGACGTGAAAGATGTCACACGAGGCAGCACCGACCGATGGAAGGGCCATTCGTACGAAATGAGACGCCGGATATCAGGCTGAGCGGTCTGCGCGGCCGTGACTGCGACAGGTTTGAAGCAGGCTCAGTATTGCTCGTGCACCATCAGAATTCTTAATAGAACGCGAAAGACTGTTGGGCCTCACCCCTCATGTATAGCAACAGTTGTCCCCCAACAAAACCTTGAGGCCGGACTGGCCT
>JAOWAW010152347.1:0-10070 GCA_028565695.1 Nicola tetela | reverse complement strand
TCCCGTTCGCACACAGCTCTTTCTTTCTTGACGGTGTTGTCAGGCCGCCTCTTTCTTTCTTGATCTGTCTGCCTTTCCTCTCCTTTTTTTTTTCTCTCTCTCTCTCTCTCATAATAATAATAACACTTATTATTATTATTATTATTATTATTATTATTATTATTATTATTATTATTATTAATATCATCATCATTTCTAAGAGGCATTTTTGAATCTATACAATTTACCTTTATTATTATTATTATTGTCATTATTATTATTATTATTATTATTATTATTATTTTGTTGTTGTTGTTGTTTTAGAAGAATGGACCGCTAGCAATTGCGTTGATAGCTAATCTAGGGCTTCTCCCTCAAAATAAAAAACATAGAGAAATTGGCAAGAAATGAGAGAGTTCTAGTTTACAGAAAAATGAAAGGAAAATCTGTTATGCTTGAAATGGTTGTCAAGCCGTTTTAGGAAGAAAGAGAGGTTCTGATAAGACACAACATCAGAGGGAAGGGAGCTATATAAGGCAAGAGAAGAAGGAAGAAAGGAATGTAGATGCGTAGGGCTAGATGTCGCACCGAAGGGAAATTGAAAAGAATTTTCGGCGTTCCTCAAATGATAATTACTTCAAGTACATTTCCTCTTAGCTGTTATAGTGGTAGGTGTCGATATAGTTGTGGTGGACCCTCTCCGTGGAGTAAAGGCCAAAGGCTAGTGCTGTACGCTGGCGCCTCCATGCCAAGGTTGGCATGCGCAAGTTTAGTCAAGCCAACTGTAGATGAGAGAAGATTACTTTCTCCGTGGCCATAACAGGAGCGACAGATTGCCCTCGCAACAGAATTCTGCAGGCGTTCCAACGATAACACGTCTAAATAGCTACAGTTGCTACCCCAAACTGGTGAAGCGTACTCCACGCGAGGTCTGACAAATGACAGATAAAGCTTTGTCAGGAAATGGTGGCATGATATGTGTGGAGTCGTGAACACCGGTATGCTAGTCTTTTCAGCAGCCCGTAGAGCTGTGCAACCTTCTTAAACATGTTGGAGACATGCTCTGACCAAGACAAAGAAGAGGATATGTATATGCCAAGATGCTTGGTGCACTGAACAAGGGGTACTATGACTCCACCTAGAGACACAGAGCTCGCAGCAGACACTTGATGTCGTTTTCTTGCTACAACAAGTTCCGCTGACTTTTGGGCGTTGAAGATATAGTGCTCCATGTCTTTGCCCATTCGTCCAGGATTGCTGAACCATCTTTAAGTCTACGGCTGCGCGCTGCATCACAACACTTATCATACATCAAAGAGACAAGACGTAGCCGAAATGGATTTAGGGAGATCACAGAAGTAGATCATGATAACGAACAAAAGAGGACCCAAGACTGAGCCCTGAGGCACCCCGCTAGAGATAGGGCGCAGAGACGAACGCTTTTGATCTACTGCTGAATAGATGCTCCTTCCGCGCAGATAGCTGACAACCACTGCTGTTGTATGTCTTGTGCACCAACTGATACCAGCTTAGGTAGCAGCAGCCATGGTCGACGCTGTCGAAAGCCTTTGCTATATCCATAAAAAGTGCGTGAACATCCTCGCCACGGTCAAGAGTTACAGGCCAAAACACTTAGAAGTTGCCAAACAGTCGGGCGTTGGGGCATGAAACCAAACTGCTGATCAGGCAGACATACTACCTTCAAGCAATGCCGCAAAAGTTGTTTCTGGACCAGTGATTCGAAGACTTTGGATAGACTGGACAGAAGAGCAATAGATCTGTAGTTAGCAGGTGAAGAATGATCTCCTTTCCGTTCATACAGTGGCTGGATTACTACCTGTTTCCACTCCTGTGGAAAATAGCCTTCACTCGACAAATTGAAGATAAAGCAAAGTAGCTCTCCTAAACTGACATGACACTCCTTTAGAAGTTTGTTGGAAATCTCATCGAGACCAGAAGCTTTCCAACAGTTCATACCTGACAAATGTTTTACAACCTCCGATGCGGTGATTTCATCGAACTCGAATGGCTGCTTTGCTGCAGGAAGGATTTCCGGAAACTCTCGCAGGCAGGGCCACTGCATTGGTTGGCAAAACTCATGTTAAGAACTTCAGCCTTCTCCTCAGGTGTTGTATGTAATTTTCCGCAATCAATGAGCACAGGAATACTGACAAGAGCCTTCAAGTCGCGGAGAGACATAACTTGATTCCACCAGCAGTGGTGAGGACGACGAGACAATTCCTTTGGAAAGACGCTCAGTTGCACAACGATAGCAAGCTCGTTCTGTATAACGAAACTCCTTGACGTACCAGTTGCGAACTTTGTGGAAAGCCTTCACAGATGGATATTATTCGACATGGCCACAACTACGTTTAAAGAGACGGTCACTACGGTAAGCTAAACGACGAAGAAAAGGGATTTACCAGGGTTTGCCACTTCTTTGACAAACACGTCTCCTGGGCATAAAAGCATGCACTATAGGAAAGAAGATCTGTGTCCACGAGCTGAATGCAGTTTCAACTTCATCATAGGACAAAACGGGAGACCAGCCGACACGGGATAGCGTCTTACGAAGTAAGTCCCAGTCGCTATGATTACTTTCCCAGAAGTAAGAAACGGTGGGACGTTGACGGGAAGGCTGAAGATCCAGATGAGCGATAGTTGGACAATGATCCGATAGAGGAGGAAGGATGGAGACAGATTGTAGGGATTGTGGTTGACTAAGAAACATCAAGTCCAATTGGGATGGGCTATCGCTTTCAACGTTATAGGTTGGGCCGTCAACGATTTGAAATAATCCATGTTACGCAGCGAAGCACTCGAGTAGGCGCCCATCTGCACAGCCAGACTGACCAGTCCACGATAAACGACTCTTCGAGTTGAAGTCACCCACAATGCATAGAGAGTGTTTTGACAGGCAGAAACGTGGTCTTTTTACTCCAGCTTTCGTAACTTTTGCAACAAGGATTTCTGCAAAGCTAAGCATCAATACCTTTGTCGAGCACACGCTCAACTCATTGAAAGTGAAAGTGAAGGCAGTTATTTTTGGCGGCGAAAAGCAAAACTTCTCTGCTAAACAGTATGCAACTGTGGACTTAGTATGCTGGTCATGCACTGTTTCCTAACCTCTTTTTGTTTTACAGGAAGCGCAACATTCTGATCGCTTCGGCGACAGGCGCAGGAACATCTATCAACACCACTGCAGGGGACTAAAAACTTAACGACTTGAATCGCCTGTTGATTCAAGGATTGATATGAAGGTACAACAAAGATTTATGAGGCTGCTTCAAAGAGCGAGAAATCTCAAAACTCCTCGTCGAACGCCATTTTCTTATTGACCAATGGTTTACAGAGGGCCCTGAAGGCGTTGAAGAGGCGCTTTGGACAGCCTCACCCGGTCGTGAACGCATGTGTCAGTTCTTTAACTGGTCGGCCGTCCATTGGAAAGTTTGACAAACGCTCAATGCAGAAGCTCGCCGACTAAGCCGGGATGGCATTAGAGACCCCGGAAGCAATGGGAGCCATGCAAGAAATGAGCACTGGCAACTTAGTCAAGATGACAAATAAGCTGCCAATTACCGATCCGCTGGTCGAGCGGTTAAGATAGTGTGATTTTCGTTTCGGCTAGGCGCTTGGTCGCCGCAGGTTTTAATCCGCTGTGCGCTCCCAGCCGGAGTAAAGTGAATGAGAAAATGATTGGTAATGATTCTCCCGGCGTGAATGGCCTTTACTGAAGCTGCCAATTGCAGAACAGATCAAGTGGCGTTATGGGGTGCAGAAGCTCTGACAACGTGGTGTGACACAGTCACACCATCTTTAACGAAGCTCGTGGAGTATATCGAAAGGCGTGCAGAAGCATCAAATGACCAAACCTTTGGACAGATCGGTTGGAGTTTCTCGACGGCAGCTGCAGCGAATCGGCAAGAGAGGCCGGCAGAAAAACAGAGGGTAGCCACTCTCTCGACCAGCATCAAACCAAAGATAGAGAGAGAACAGACAGAGCGCTCAAAGACAAGACCAGTATGTGCGGATTGTGCAGAGTCCAATAATATCACAGACTGCCCAACGTTCAAGTTACGACAGGCCAAGCTTAGAAAAAGGATTGCAATGGAAAAACGCTTGTGTTTAGACTGTCGTCGCAGTGGTCATTTTATGTTGGCCCATGCAGAGCACCTCCACAATGCACAGCGTGTGGTCAAAAAATATCATCCGCTGTTTCACCGACAGCAGGAAGAACGCGAAGGCGAGGATGATGAAGCAATTCTCCCAAGTGATGAGGAACAACTAAACTCCACAGTTAACGCCTTTTGGATGGCAATCGACACTAGGATGGTCGTGTTGCAGCTTGTACCCTTGAGAGTATCTGCAAAGAGTGGAAAAGCAGTCTGGTGTATGGGCTGTTGTACTCCAGCTCAGAAACAACATTTGGGACAAAAGAACTTGTTGATCGACTAGGTCTCATACCATCGATCTGAGAGCGAACAATCGTCAATTTTCACGCTCTCCGGTGCAGCCGTTGTCAACTCCGCAAGAGTGCCGAGAAATCCAAGTGGAGCCAGTCAACAACAGTGAAGATATCTGTGCACGCATTTTGAAGGCACGGGTTCTTGATCGCCTCCAAATTCGCAAGGCACCAGTAGAGACTGTTATGGTTCCCCAACCATGATGTATGTTACGGTTCCGTAAACTGTACCTTTGTACCTGAGCACTGATTCACAATCATGTTTTTGGCTACCGTATAATATGTACGTGTATCTTCAGTTCAGTTCCTTCCTTCCTTCCTCTCTTCTGTAGTTATGCCTCATTTTCACAATTCACCCTAGAATATAACGATCAGTGTTGTGTATTTCAGTCTGGGCGTGTTGTATTCACCGGGACCTTAATGATAAATCACAACAGAGAATGCAAGTGGCCACATCTTGATGGGTCCAGCTGGATGTCATTGAAGGAGAGAGTGTGCAGATCCTGTTTGGTGCTGATGTACCAGAAGCTCACATGCAGCATGATGATTGTTGAGTTGGACGAGCAGGCCATACGCAGTGCAGTCACTCTAGATCTTTGGCTGGATCATCATGGGCCCTTTGGACGTCGCACGACAATGTTTACAGGTTTCTGTCAACTTTGCTAATTGTGAGTCGCAACTTTGTGAGAAACTGAAGTAATTCATGAGCAATGATGACATTCCGAGCTCTTTTTATCTGTATGGTGACCAGAAAGAACCATCAATTCTGGATATTAAAGGAGCTTTTACAGCGAATGGAGAGCCCAGCTAGACTATTGGACAAACATTAATTCATTTCATTTATTAAACTTGCAGAAAGCCACCATGCCTTATACAAGTACAAGGCTATGTAAGCTTACAAGTTGAAATTGTGGGAAAAGACTGTTGTGTACGTCTGGATGTGCTTATTTAGGTTCTAACATGCTTAGTGCAAGGTCATTGGTATGTGATAAGCTGGCGCTTTGCGTCTTGTCTAAATTTATGTGATTTAGTTTCAGACTGAAGAGAGTGCGGTAAGTTATTGAAAGTTGCTGATGCATAACAGACTGGTGAAGTCTGATAGAGTACGGTTTTGGGCGTGGGGAGGACAAAATGCTGGAAAGAGCCAAGGTCACGGCTGGTCGCTCGCTGAGGGAAGGACAGTGCCTGGAGATGAGGTGGAGCGGTCTTGCAGGCCAGTTTGTGGCCTAGGAGAGCTTGTCGGTATACGCGACGGAACTCCAGAGTATGTCACCTTGCAGTTGCCATCAAGGGAATACAAGAATGCCAAGCGGAAGAGCGGCACCTACATGTACACCCGGAGGTGTAGACATGGTCTGAAGAAATCCAGTATCCACTTAATTAACTCTATCCCACCCAGGGGCGGACTTTTGAGCCCTCCCCCCTGTCAACTTTCAATAACATTCTCAAAACTACTTCAGAGAGCTTCCTTAGCGACCTGGACTTTTCCTGCCTATATCTTAGGAATAGTCTGAGTGCATTTTGGGAGCCTCCTGTACCTTATGTTGCCATAGCAACACAATCAAAAAGACTGGTTATATGCTGAACATTATTCTTCAGTCATTTTCTGACAGAACAGTCTATTTTCTGTGTTCTGCTACTTGATAAAGTTTGAATTTGTGTTTTCTTCCTATGTTGCTCTGCATTCATCATAAAAATAGTTGCCTTTGGTCAAATTTAAGACAGGATGTCAAGATTACTGTTGACCACCCAGTTTTATTGTTGACCAACCGACTTCTCTCCGACTTCTTTATTGTTGACGTTGTATAACTTTAACAATTAGATTTAAGTTTCTACACTTGTTTACCTTGAAGCTTCAGGTCATGATGGGGTAGTGATATACTAAATGACATTCATCTAATAGCCTTTCTTGGTGAATGCTGGAGGGGGCCCAAAAGCCCCCCCCCCCCCCCGGGACCTGGACAGCCAAATTTGCCTAGGAGGGATAGGGTTAACCTTAAGATGGAATAAGTTTCAGAACAGTACGCACCGGCAGTTTCTTCTGGAAAGGTTGGGTAATTATTTGGAGTTTTGGTTGAGTTAGGGGCTAAAGTGAATGCACCAGCACAGCATATAAGTGAAAATGACCAGGAGGTATTACGGTAAGGGTTTTCTTAGTATGCAGGGGATCTTTGTTTGTCGTGTAGTTGTCGCTGTTACTTCTTTTTCAGGAGACAGTAGAGGTTTACCGCTACTGATGTACAGAAGCGCAAAAAAGACCCGCCGCGGGCCGCCGCTCTTGATCTTGCCGCACGAATTTTGGTGAGTTTGTAAATGTTCAGTTCAAACGATAGTGCGAGTCTTGCAACCTGTTACACAGCCGTTCGTCTCCATTCGACCGTCTGGTGTAGACCCAATCCCCTGTACCTTGTTACTTCTATGCAATTAGCTTACAAAAGCGGACAAATTTGGGGCTTTCGCCGACGTGTGACCAGAGCAATGTTTTTTCATGCACCAAGCCTCTGCTGTCACAGAGCTGGAAAAGCAGTCCAGAACCCTGCCACGGTCTGCTGTGGTAATCAAATGGGAGAAACGCCTCTGCACACGATCCGACCCATTCTTACAAGGGCATGGCAGTAAACTCCAGGTGGAAGACTGTAGACAACAGTTCCTCGTGCCATTGTTTTTTTTCTTTGTTGAATGAGTACTTTTCAGCCTCTCCAATTAGTTTCTCTGGCCAGACGTTGTTGTTCCTAGAGTAACTCAAAATTAGCTTCATGCTAACTTCCTGGAAAGAATAAATGCCTAGGGAATGTTGACTGCTATCTTATAGGCCTACTGACATCTGATGACTGTCATGACTGTGGTAGACAACAGTTGTCCTCTGCAGGTAGCTCTGACCTCATGAGGGAGAACTCTGGTCGTTATAGGGCCGTGGACCGCTATAGAAAACTGACCCGCTATAACCTAGGCTAGGGAACATGTTTGTTGGTTCCGACCCACCACGTTTACGTAAACACATCACTGAGCTACTGCGCTCTGAACCCACTGACCCTGACATTACTCGATTAGACTACACCACCCTTTCTTCTCGTTCGCGCGGATTCCTTTTTCCCCTTCGTCCACAAACACGCAACACGTCGCCGCGCTGCTTGCTACACGCTCAGCGCCCGGTCCACGCAAGGACCCTTCGTCAACAGTAAGGTAAGGGCAAGTAGCCGCCAAGCGGTCTATAGTCGTGTAAGATGACGGACTATAGCCGTGTAAGATGACGGTCTATAGTCGTGTAAGATGACGGACTATAGTCGTGTAAGATGACGGACTTCCCTCGAAACTGTCCTTTGCGCATTCACCAATTTGTTGTTGATTCTCCTGGCGCCAGGAGAAAGTCAACGAAAATTTCTTCCTTTAATACAAAGTTTTGTTAATTTTCGTAAGTCTTTCAAATCAATAAAATTTGTGGTTCATCATGAGAAGAATTCCATTAACCGGGTTGGCGTTTTTTTCCGCTTCGCTAATGCTTCACTTCCCCATTCCCAGATTTAAAATTACATTCGCTTCCATCCTTCAATATCTAATTCCATTAACCATGTAAAATTTTGGCTAACAATTGGCATTTACGAAAATTTCCGGCTGACAAAAGGGCCTTCAACACCACTTTATGGAATATTTGCTTACTCTAAGTGAAAGTTGTTCATTTGCAGCACCACATTAAACTTGCCTTTGCACACACATATCCGGAAAGTGTGGGCTGGCAGCGAAAATACAATAAAGAAGAAGCACACGAAGGAAGGGATTAACAGGGTTTGTACTGAGGCAAATCACAATGCAAATATACCTGTCCAGTCATCATCTTCCCATCCTTGCAGCTTACTCATGCACCATTAATTAACATTGTCACCAACACTCAGCGCTAGCTGACGTCACATAGTTGTCAATATTTTTCTGCCCTTGACATAGTAGGTGTGTTTGTCAAGACAGTGTGTAGCTAACAGGCCAATGGAAAACAAGAAGATTGATATTGTCTGTTGAAAGTGCCTGAACTTTGTAGAGTGAGACCATTAATTGATGTCAGTTGTTATGGGCCATACAGCTCTGTCGAGTTTGCACATGTCTGTCAGTAGTTAAGGTTGTAAAGAAAAATTAGCTGTGCCATATACAATCAAGGCTACAGAAAGCCTACAATACACAAGGGTTGTGTATACAATACTATATGCTTTCACGGTACGTATGCATGAAGCAACACGACAGACAACACCAGAGGGGCACGAGAAAGCGCGAGATCATGAAATCGGCAATAGCGGACCATGCGTGCACCCTGGCGCGCCAGATTGACTGGGAGCAGGCAGTTGTCATTGACCAGGAGCAGAAGTGGGACAACCGCAAACTTAATGAAGCAATCCACTTCTACTTGAGGAGCGGGGAGCCACTGATAAATAAGGATACAGGCTGGAAGATACACCAACCATGGCACGAAATTTTCAGAGACCAGAAATGACGCTGCGGTCACGGTGCAGACTTGCAACACGAATGGACCGGTGAATTCTTTGTTCCCACCTTGTTATAAATATGTTATTTTTTAGTCACACCTTGTTTCCCACATGCATACAGCCAAAGCATATTGAATTGTATAGACAATCCTTGTATTGTATACACAATCCTTGTATTGTATAGACAATAGTTGTATATCGTAACACGTTGCTGTATATTTTAGTAGTATGAAATTCCCGGTTGTCTGTCAATTTGCCTGCCGAAGAGTCGCTCCACCATCAATGTGCGTCTGTAATAAAGGAATTTGTTGAATTCATGATCCGTTCACGGACGAAGAACTTTTTGGTCTAAGTTGATAAAAGCTTCGCGCTTGGTTCGTTTTTATTTTGCTTGCTGGCTGATTAATAGGTGTAATCAATTCCTTTTTATTCATCCTAGAGCGACCCCTCACATGCACGAGCTCCATGACTCGCTTATATAAATCACGTAGGAGAAACATTTCTTATTTATGTACAAAATTTAGGTCTTTAAGTTATTTTCATCATTTCATTTTCGAAATTTGAATTAAAAATTCTAAGAGGGAAAGACGGGTGAGGCAGAAACCCCAATTCCTATACTGCTGACTTTGATTAACTGACGATTCAAGTATCAATGGTGTTGCGCCTTTTTAGTATACCGACGTGCAGGTGTGCGTGATCGCTCTGCACAACAGCAAGCATTTCACATCCAAATTAAAGTGATGAAAGTGACCAATGGGGCCATAACGCTGGAAATGACCTGTCGTAACACGTTAATATGGCTTGGCGGTTCCACGCCTTTCGGGAAAATGCTGATTCGTGAGGCTGACCTCTTCAAAATGTTGTAGCGTCATTGTGTCGTACGGGCATCGGCGCGTGGCTTCCAGCAAAGTCTAAATCTCTGTCACTATTTCCAGAGAATAAAAAGAGGGGTTTATCCAGCTTAAAGTTGAGTTTTCCCGCAGAAAGACCCCCGAATTCTTCCTGCTCTTAGCACGAAGTCCCGAACACCACGCCTTCACGTAGGCTACTGTTCTTGGTGTTCATTTTCTATACTTCTTGCCAATTGGTGTAATAAGGTGATTATTGTTCATGTATTATTATTATTATTATTATTATTATTATTATTATTATTATTATTA
>JAOWAW010152336.1:0-10070 GCA_028565695.1 Nicola tetela | reverse complement strand
ATGTGTTCACTCCCACTTTTAGGCTCAAGCTGTGGCAGATTGTAGGTTCAATGTCTACTTTGATATGTGAATGGCTATGCAAAATGGACTGTTGGCCATTGTTTGCATTACTGTTGGTCTGACACTGGTTATAATTTACAGCTGATTATCAGGGCTTTTCAGCATTGTCTATGCTGTGTTTGGTAAGCCTGTGCTGAAACAACCTCTTCTTATCCAGTGTGGCATGCATGTAGAACAAATGCTGAAGTTTCATGTGAAAAGTACAAGGCAAACACTAACAGTATCCCATTTGAAGCTCAATGGTGTGTTGAAACCAGAATCAGATACTATAAAGTGAATTTCAAACTGAGGTTTATGTTTCTGTCAGCTGTCACAGGAGGAAATACTGGTAACAATATCTGTAGTAAACAGTTGTTTCCAATTTCATTATGGAAGACTCAATAAACTGAAAGGAAATCACAAACAAAATGAGGACACCATAGACTGGCATACTACAGGAGAGGTAGAAGTGGAGATTTCTAGGCGATTGATTAGCTTAGTTGCCAAAGTGAATATTCAAAGGAATACCATTACCAGTCATACTGTGTTAGCCACTATACCTATACTTCTGAGCTCTTGCAAAGTTAGGCTGGTTGGTCAAGCACATGGCAAGCCCACCCAACAAAAGGGGACTCACACCAAGTTGCATGAGAGCATGGAATGTTGTTACTTAGACTGAGGCTAGTTGGGGGTCTTCCATGCTGAACTTGCTGTGCGTGGAAGTTTAGCTGTTTGTTCAGGCCATGATGTATTATCTGGATTTTGTCTCTTAGAATCTAATGTTAGTCTGCACCTATAACAACAGGAATTATGCAGTTGCAGTGGAAGGACGAAAGACAGAATAAGGGTCTCAACAAATGTACACATAGAGACTACTGGTATATGTTATACGACCAATAGATGACTGTGCAAATTTCTATTATTCATTTATATTGGCTTTAAACTATTCGAAACAACAGGTGAGCAAGTTTTTTTGTATATTTCTCTGGCAAGAGCTCAATTGACTAGTTGAAAAACTACTTTACATCAACTCAATTGTCCTTACCTTACAATTAGGGCTGCCCATATTGTCTACTGCAGGTTAAGCTGAAACATAAGAGGCCATTGAGGTCTGCCACTGAATTGGCAGTGAAGAGTTTGGAAATATCTACACCAGTAGGTTGTTATTGTCGTGTCCTGTGATGTCATATAATTTTTATCAATATGGATTGAGCAGTATATCATGGCATATCTGATAGCTCTTTCATAAGATGACCATTATGTTTAACTTGGGTTTGTCAGTCTGGACTGGAGCTGTGGTTTAGCAGTTTACACATTCTGTTGGTTCTCAGCAATGTTCATGGAAGACTGAGGTAGCCTGTCTTTGAGGTGGTCATTATTTAGCCTGACCACAAACTAATTGATTGGTCTGAGTATAATAAGAACAATCTAAGTGTGATCTGTAGCTTTGTGTGATAATGTAGGTGTGTTGTGAATGGATGTGTTGCCATGTTTATGCAAGAAGAATTTTGTTTTTGCCTGCAGGATCGTATTGCTGTGTATGGGCACGTTGCTTCTATGGGAGCTAGACATCGGAAACGCCACAATGCATCATTGGACTCATCTCTCGGTCAGTGGAAGCATCAGGAAGGTCTTCTGTGTTTGTAACTGATTTCTAACTGTGTCATAATAGGTGTGGGTTGGTGTGGGGACACCAACTGATAGTGTTGCTTTCAAGTGTAGGAAAACCATTCAAGTTGGGTTCCATTGCAAGATTCAATATAATTCTTGCAAACTCAGAACTTGGTCACATTGGTGGCAGCGGTGACCAATCATTTATATAGTTACTGTACAGAACAGTATGTCACTGCCAAGCGAAACTTCACTCAGTCAGTCTTTTGGAATCTACTTGTCCTCCTTGGCATGACAATCGTTTTGGGGTCATTTAACATTGGTGCGTAGGGTCAGTGAAGCAAATGGCATACTCAATTGGTAGGGCAAGGAGTACGTCACCATACAGGCTCAGCTTTGGCTAACCAGTAAACCAAAAGAGTGGTTAGCTGAAGCTGAAGTGGAGAGCAAGAGCTGGGTGACTGATGTTGATGAGATTGTCAAAGGTTTGATACATGATATGCATCCCCTGAGAGTGCTGAAGGTTTAATTATGACCTTTGAGCAGTTGGTCCAAGAGCATGGCAAGGACATACCTTCAAGGCTTCCTGACAAGACTTTGTTGACTTTGGTGTTCCCAAAAGACAGTGAGGACAGGTGTCGTCAATATGTACTATGACGTTTCATCACTGGCTGCCAGGTTACGGAATGTGCAAATACACCAGGAGGTTATTTGAGGCAAGTGGTTGGAAGAAGATGGCAAAGCGAAGACATCTGACGAAGTTCTAATACAGGCACTAGGGGCAGCACAAAGGTTGGCCTGTATGGCAGTAATGGGAGGTTCTCACGCATTCGAGACATCAAATAGCGCATTACATTTAGGGTGTGGGTCATCATGGGGTCACTCAATAGACTACAGCGAAAAAAGAAAGTTTAGCAGAGTTCAGCAGGGTTGGTCACAGAGAGGACACAAGCAACATTTTGGAGTGCTACTATTACCATGAATGACATGCTGGTGGTTTTCAGAAGTGTTCAAAGAGAAACACCACACATCCAGTTTGGATTCTGGAACATTTATGATTATGGAGTAGGGGCAAGCAAACCTCACAGGTCGCGGCTTGCTTCAGTGAGAATAGCTCTAGCGCAGAATACACTGTACTAGAATCTGGACAGGCACAGACCAATAACAAGGCACACATGGTGCTGTCAGTCAAAATGTGCGGCCAACCAGGCGTGATGAGTGTGCAGCTTCTGTGAGAGCAATGGGGTAAGGTGAGAGATTGTGCCACAGCCCACACATCAAAGCCATGATTGGTGAAAACACTTGGTTTGCTCTGTTGGACACTGGTATGGATTTTATTTTGATCGCCAGACAGCAGATGATCAGCAAGGAGATAAGCACCATGGAGTCAATAGGGAATGTCACCTGTCATAGAGTAAGTGGAGAACAGGTAGTGTTTGTTGGTGTGGTAACAAGGAAGGTTTGGCTAAGCCAAGCAACTGTGACAAAACACCAGTTCCTTGTTGTGGACAGTCTGGTCATACCTTGTATCCTTGGAGCTGATTTCTTGGCGAAGCTTGGGAAGGGTGACATTCAACTTTGTGCAATGTCAGCTGGTACTGGAGGACTACTCACAACAGAGCATCATATTGTACTTGTAACTTTGAGTTGAAAGTCAAAAAGACAAAACCTATTCAGGCTTAATTGATTGGGGATACAGAAGTAGGAGCCAGGACTGAACAGTTTGTGCTTTGTTGAGCTGAAGGTCTACAGTTTGGGGGCTGATTATTTGTTGGAGCCATTAAGGCATACAGATGCAACTGTCTGACCAGCACATGTCCTGGTCACTCCTAGTAAGGATGGCTCAGTGTGGATATGCATAGCTAACACAGCACCTACTGCGGAAACATTACATTCCGGTGAATTTATGGTAACCTTGGACCCAAATTTCAGCCTGTGTCATGATCAAAATCAAGTGGATGCAGCAGCACAAGTAACCAATACACCAGCATACAAAATGGGAAAGAGTTTGACTACTGACTAAAGGAAGGAGCTTCAAAGTCTATTGGATGACTACCAAGACATTATGTGGTTGTCAGACAAGCCGCTGTGTCTTGCTCGTGTGGGAGGGGAGCATCACGTTCCTCTAAAAGTTAGAGCAGAACCTAAGGCATTCCGTCCTTGCCATTTGTCCATGTAGTAGGAGGCAGACGTTAGAGCTGAGGTTGGAGAACTTCAACGTCAAGGTTTGATTGAATCATCTAGTAGCCTGCAGCACTGTATGTGCTCGACGTAAGAATGTCAAGCACATATGGTGGTGTTTCAGGAAGTTTGCTGAAGCTTTGGAATTAAGCAAATTTTCAGCTTGCCATATCATCCACAATCGCAAGGGCAATTTGAAAGACAAAATCTGATGATGGATCACTTGCACTGTGTTCTACGAGGGCACATAGCAGGGTGGCCACACATGTTGCTGGTATTCCAGGTTGCACACAATTCTGTGGTAATGCAATCACAGGTTACTCTCCACACTACTTGTTATTTGGTCAGACTCCAAGGCATCCTGAATGTTTCATTGCTGATGCATATGACCAAAGCAGTGATCATGGCTGGATGCCAAAGGCTTTATTGTCAGAGTTTGTTACAAGATGAGTTGACATGGACATGGCATGGATGGACCACATCTACAGAGAAGTTCAGTTGAGAATTCTAGCAATGCAGAAGAGGGCTGAGAAAGCTCCAGTATGTGGACAGCCATTCCAGGTAGGTCAGTTGATACGTCCAAAACTTAGGCTGCCGAGCGTCAGAAGCTGGGTGGGAAGTTGGCACCTTGCAAGAGTGACCTCTACAGGGTCATATCCCATGTAGGTTCTATCTATCATATTCAAAAGGTTAACTGTCATGATGCTCCAGTGGTTTAGTGCCATTTTGAGAACTTGGAGGCAGCTCCTTCATGGTTCAGTGATACTTCTCAATTTCTTGCTGACTGTGAATTCTCCAGAACATCTTGTATGAAAATCTTCTCGAATTTGGTGACCAGCTAGGAGACTTTCTCCAGATCCACTTTTAAGGGCATTTGAGTACATTCAACAGTTTCTCAAGACAATGTAGAAATGGACTCTGAAGATGATTCCCGACATTATGAATATAATTCACAGATGTATGTCCATACCATTGAATTACAGTATATTGTTTTAGTTTTTTTCCTCTTTCGTTTTCTTTATATATTTATTATTTCTATCTGGAGACTTTTTTTAGGAAGGGGAGTATGTCATAACTTATTAGGTGTAGGCTGGTGTAGGGACACCACCTGGCTGTATTGGTTTCAGGTGTAGAAACACCATTTAAGTTGGGCTCCTAGAGTGATTGCAGTTCTCCATTGCAAGATTCAATACAGTTCTAGCAAACTCACAACTTGGTCACAATTGATTCATTTTCATTATTATTTACCCTCATCAGGCCCAGTAGGGGCTGAGGATGAGTTCCTCCATGCAGTGATTGTTAAGCATGTGTTAGTGTGTTAGTGCATTACACATACAGAGAACCTAAGTAGTATTCCATACAATCGCATATAGTGTACAGCGTATATCTCTCTGGCAAGATGGTCAACCTATCTCTGTATAGAAAGTATTAGAAACGGGCAAACCATGAGGCCATACCTGTCCCATACCTACATACGTTCTTCTTTGCTTACTGTGTTGGTCCCTGTTGGAAAGATTTTCTTAGCCCTTGGCTCAAGATGCATAGGTACTAGGGCATGTGAGGGTTCCATGCACATGTGCCACTTGTAGGACAACTACTTGTAGGGTAGATGTGATTATTTTCAAAGAGGTAACAATATGACTCTGGACAACCCACACACTCTTGCTTTACAAGAAACTGTGCATGGAGTGCAGATGGAAACCCCTTGATTGCTTGCAACAGCTTGAGACCCATGCATGTTGTGCCTGTTTTCTTACTGATGTCGAGTAATGCTCTCATTTCTCCTGACAATGTTGACTGATATGCTTTGGTCATCATGGCCATCTTATGAACTGTAGATCCAAACAAAGAGACTAGATCTGCTGAATTGGTCCTAAGAAGAATGGAAATGGATATGAAAGTAGTGTTCTCAGTAGATGCCATGATTTTTTGTATGTGTTTTCTATCATTCGTCAGGGACTGTTTGTAATTATCGGTATACATATACCATATTTTCCAGCCTATAAACTTCACCCGTGCGACCATGAACAAAGTTTATGCAGGAGCACTGCATTGGTGTATTAGCTGCACTTCCACAGATAGTTCCGGGATTGTGTAGACCGTAAGGAGTATTCACGGCCTAAGTGCCGTGCTTCAACTTGTATGTGCCCCGGTTCCAGGTGCACAGGACATATACATGTAGATCTACTATAGTGCTGGTTGTACTTGCTGTATCGAATTCACAGATGAGCTGCACTGGAATATTAGCTGCACTGGTCATTCTTTTTGCAATCTGGAAAGAAAAAGTTGAGGCTTATATGGTGAAAATTACATTGTTTATCTTGTGTTGAGTGCCAGGGACCATGGGATGTTATTACCCTTGTCAGGTCTGGTAGGGACTGAGGATGAATTTCTGACATTGTAGTTAGTTGAGTGTATGTGCGAGAGTTTTTATGCACATGAGTGTAAATACTTGACCTGATTGTTTTCGAAGTCACCTTCTCTGAAGTCTTTGCATGTGAAGTGTTTTGCTGATGTGAAGACAAAAGTACCTATGTAGCATACCGTACGGGTGCATATAGTTTACATTTCTCAACATAGTTGGCCTGTCTCTGTAAAGAGACAGGCAGACCACCAGGCCATGCTTGTCCAGTATGTAGGGTTTCCTGTGCTATACTAGCGTCAATCTCTCTTGAACGGTCCCAAGTTTTTGCCCTGGGCTCAAGACACGTACATGTAAGTATGGCCTGTAAGGGTTTCATAAATGTGCACTCCTTGGTGAAGATGACGTAAATGTGTACATCACATGGCACTCAACTGGTTAACTAGCAGTGGACAATTTCTGTAAGATGAGGGGGATTTTTTCTGTTGCCAGTGTGATATCCCTGACAAATCAGTATCAATGGTCGGTAGTGTACAATGTATTTTGTTCAGATGAGCAAAGTGTACTGCCTTCAGCCAGCTTCCTTCAGTGTCTCAGAGAGTTTGTCAAACGTTAGAGTGAACAGACTAGCAGGTTTTGTCATGAATACCTCTGAATCAGCAAATCACTACAGTGGCTATAAAGTTGTCTTTGGGGACATAGTGGTGATTTGGCTAAACCTTGTTTATCTTGTATGAGCTAGAAAGGTGAGGATGTCATTCTAAATTTGATAGAACAATTTGTTTAGGGTGTTTTTTATTATGTGCTTGTATAGAGATTTCTACACTAAACATCTTGCTGGGAATTTACAGCAGGCCAGGAACACATCAGAGGATCTAGTGATTATTAATGGTTTGTGGACAGCACACACGAGTGTGGCACTGTGTGTTTTGTTATGCTTCTGCTTACCTAGACAACAATGACAGTGATGGTGAGAAGTACATTCCTCGAAAGGCCAAGCGCTCTTGCTTCAGAAAACTTCCAGCAAACCCAATCATTTCTAGTGAATTGGAGGGTGAAAATGAGGTAACAGATGATCTTTCTGGAGAACATAACAACTGTACGTCTACTGCATCACTGCCGGCATCACCCCTCTTGTAATGAGGGTATGTGTAGACTTCACCGCTGACTGTTATAAACTTGTTAGTAGTGGTTTTCTTATTGCTCTTTATGATGCGATCTGCTAGCTTCAATTTGTTCCACTGCCAGGGCGCTCTTTAAGCTGATTATGTCTTTCCCATTTATGGTCAAAGCTATCCACTTCCTCTTCCTTCATCTGTTTACTTGAGACATGAATTCCATGGTGCCATAATTTATTCATCTGGCTGTTAGTAGAACTATGATACACCATCTTTAGCCTAACACAAACACTCTTGTAAGGTTGATAATTGAAATTAAAGTTCCTTTTTCTTAAAAAATGTGTTGTTCAAGGTTCGAAAAAGGGAGCATTATGTACATAAATAGAAGCTGCCGTGTCAGCTCCTCAATAGAGAGCTTTGCCTATTGATCTACTTAGTTGTATCATTGCATTACATATTTCTAACAAACAAGATAATAGAAGTTTGATATATTCAACAGATCTGTTTGGTCATTGTTTGCAAATCGCACAGTTCATGTTAAATGGTTAGACAGAGAAATTAAACAGGGGAATAAAGCCAGATAGGGGAAGTGAAGTTGTTCTTATGTATCCAGCAGCTTTGTATAGTCAATGTCTTCCATTTCTTCCACTGGCCATCGATTTTGGTGCATCAGCTGCGTGGCAAACTGCTGTTCATGCTGCTGTTGTGGTTGCATTGTAAAAAGAGGCTGGCCCATTACTTCCATTCCGGAACGAGACTCCTGTGCCTCATTACCAAGTGGTGATCCCTCTGGTGATAGCCTTGGTCCGCCTACTGCGCGTGTTAATGCTGCTACTTGCGATTGCAGCCAGTGTGGCGTGCCAGCTGTCAAAGATGATGATGGTTGCAGTTGATTTGGGCTACCATACGGTTGGACATCTGCTTGAAATGAAGCAGCAGAAGGCTCATGATTGAGGTACATCTTGCCCAACTCACTGTGAGTGATACTCACTTGAGGTACATGCATGGGTTGTTGATCATGTGATCCTTGTTGTGCATAGGCAAACTGCAGTTGCTCACGGACACGCTGCTGCTGCAAAAGCTGCATTGCTTGTTGGTACTGTTCCTGTTGCTTTTGTAACATGGCCATCTCCTGAATTCTCACTGCCTCCAGTGATGGCTGCTGTTGAGGCTGAGTGGCAGCCATAGCAGTGGCATGCTGCTTATCTATCTGCTGAAGAGTCAAGTCCTGACCAGCCTCTAGACTTCGCATTAGCTGCTCAAATTCTTGAAGTTGAGCTGTGCTCCAGCTGTTTGAGGAACTCTTAAGACTATCAAGTAGTCCCATGAGCTTGGAAAACTGGCTGGATGAGATGTTGACTGAGTTTTCTTGCAATGGCGACGCACAGGGTGATGATTGCTGCATACTCTGGGGAGATGCAGCTGGGGAATAACAAGGAGAGGAACGAGCGGAACCCTGCAAAACCACAAAAAACTTCATTTGACTTGTGAATTTATTACTCTTACTTTCACATCTCATTAATGTTGATTCACAAGGTGGCCTGAGATACACTTGTCTAAAATCACCAAGTGGCAGCAGCAGTTATCATTAATGCGATATTAGTTGGTCTACACCAGAAGACAACAGCATGCAACTCAACACAGGCCAGGAAGACATGGTACTGGAAATGGTGGATGACACTAGGAAACAAGAAAATTCTTGTTAGTAGGTAATTTTTCATTAATCAAAGTGCATGTGTCTGGAAAGATTCTGCTAGGGTAAGTGCCAGGTTTGGGTGGGTCATGGGTGTTTACCTGGCTGCATTTCTTGCTCTGGCTCAACACAGCCAGACAACATCCCAGAGATGTTATAACTAGGTTGAACAAACATCTGTATGTACCTTTAGAGACTATGCATACCTAGTGATTCAGGGAACTATATTGTAAAATAACTAGACAGTTTTCCACCTCAGAAAAAAGCTGTTGCAAATGCATTTATTAGCCACTTCTACACCAGTGAGTTTAGCCAGAGTCATTTCTAGCATAGGAGAAGAATAGTCTGTTTGACAGAACTAGATAGCTAACCACGTGTCTGACATTGTCTTTCACCCATACAAACAGCTCAGCTGAAAACTTTACTCCCTATTCATCTATGGAGATAAATAATCTCATTCGCACACCTATACTACAATGCCACATGGAATAAATGCTATCATACTGGTAGTTTCTTAGATGCAACAGCGTTCAATCGAGATTACCTTTCCTCACAACTGGGATACTTCATTTTAGCTTCACTACAACTTCACAAGACACTTCTTGCAGCATAAGTGCCCAACTTTCCCCAAGAAAAAGTGAGGTTATGCCATTTCAGCTTAGCAAGCAGATTAGAATAATGTAGTGCATGGTAGTATGATACTACTGGCCACCATGAGTAGAGAAAGTTGCAGGTGTCTGGAATGTTTGCTCTGCACATTGGCACCAACCAATGCAAGTCACTTCATGTTAAAGTGCCATTTTGCAATTTTGAAATCTGGACAAGTTTTCAATAAGACTTATTGTGAATCACCTCCCATGGTCAAGTATGTAACATGTGCTGGCTACACACACGCATGCACACCAATTGCTGCTGTTGTAATTTTCATTTCGCTTCTTGTCTTTTTGCGTGTAAGATGTGCTCTGTTGCTTACACCTTTCTTTTCAAATTGACACACACACACATGCACACACACACACACACACACACACACACACACACACACACACACACACACACACACACA
>JAOWAW010152325.1:0-10071 GCA_028565695.1 Nicola tetela | reverse complement strand
ACTACTACTACTACTACTACTACTACTACTACTACTACTACTACTACTACTACTACTACTACTACTACTACTACTTTACAACCACCGTAATTGGGTATCAAAATACTACACCATTGGAACTCAACTGACTTGAACTGAGTAATAGTAGGCTGCTATAATATATTCTGTAGCTGCTGAAGCAAACTAATACCATCATGCTCTTGTGCAAAACATATTGTATATCTTCACACATGTCATAATACCAGCAATGCATGTGTCAACTACTGTAAGATTCATTTCGATGTTATGTGAAAAATTTTATCCACGGAATTTGCCGCGGAAAATGCAAAACTTCCGCAGAATGGCCTCAGAGTCAGAAGGAGGGGGTTTGCTCCGCTGTGCAGATTATTGGATTTTTCCGCGGTTTTCCCTGGGGATCGCTTTTTCTGTACACATTTTAATTTTTTTAATTTTTACCGGGGAGAATAACACTGCCTTGGTGCAGTGAGCGTCTGAGAAGAGTCTGGGTATGAGGCTATTCAACAACGGAATTCGAAGGGCTAGCGCTGGAAGCGAGCTGCAGAAGCCGTGGATCAGGCTTGAATTTCGGTGCTTCGTTGTCTTCCTCAGCAGTTCTATGGCCAGACTTTTATTTTCACCGGTACGGTTTTGCCGTTTCTTTGAGGCTTTAGAGCAAGTGTAGACTGCGGCAAATGCAAGCCTACGGTTCTGCCAGCTTTGGGGACTTTCGCGTTAGTTGGGAGACTGAGGTTCAATCAGGTTGCAACAAGTAGCAGTTATGGAGAGCCAGCTGCAATTTCTGTGTGGACGTCTGGGTGCCTTGCCCTCCTCTGTCCATTGCTCATTGCTGCTGGACGAATTCGTTTGCCATTTTCTGTTGTTTCTTCGGATGTTGAGGGTCGAGGACTGTGCGGCTCATAGATACCGAACTTTCAGGATAACAAATAGATTACTTTTCTTTGTCGTAAAAGCTACGCGTGTGACGAAGTTCAGTTAACGTTCTGTGTGTCGGAGCACTCGTTCGCGTTATGTATATGTAGACAACAGTAGTAGTCCTTGCAAAGTGTCTTGCGGGTTTGTTTCTTAGGTTATTGAGGGCCTCCAACTGAGTGCCAGAATGTGTGACGACGTTGATAATGAACTTGACCAATTGCTGAATACGTGTGATCCAGGATTGGATGAATGGCCAGCTTCCAGCCCAGTGGCAGCCGCGCCTGACATGTCTACGCAGAACTGCTGCGAAGAAAGCGGTAAGGCCTCAAAGGCACAGTCACATCAAGGTGGTAGTGAAGAACCGTTGATGTCTTCATTATCTCATTGCGATATTGGCGAGACAGTCTCTGAATGTGTTGTGGGTCATGATCCTGAGGACATACCGCATGTATCTACTAATGGCAGTGCTACAGAAGATCGTGTGGCAGGTAAATATGATAAAAATTTGACCGCACAAGAAACCTGTGAAAGTCAGTTGAAGGTTGCAGCTGAACAAAAGAAGAAGTTTACACCAAAATTTGGTCAATCACATCGTAAAATCAAAGTCAGTGGTCAGACCAAGCCTGCCTGGCCAAAAAGTACACGGCCAAAAAAAATTCAAGATCCTGCTGTTGCTGAGAAAACTGATCGGAGAATGACTGTTCAAACAGAGTCATTTTCCGATGACCATGCTGTTAGCAGGAAACCAAATGAGAAGAAGGTAGAGGCCAACAGCTCAGTAAAAACTGATGAGACAGCACTTCATGATGCTGGCAAGCTCACCGAAACCACCACTGAGGAAGTTGGCATGGATGTGGCAAAGTTGGCAAATGATCAAGAGGAGGAAGATAAAGGGCTGATGACAACTGGAAAGCAAGTAAAATCTTTGCATGATCCAGGTAAAAATGTTGGTGGGAAGGAGAGGGAAAATAACAGGAAGGAGCTTACTGTACAGGAAAAACTGCAAAAGAAAAAACAAAGAGAGGAAAAAAAGAAACTTGCATCAACTGTTAAAGAAGAACGTCAAAGGAAGAAGCAGGAAGCAGCATTGAGAAAGGAAGAAAAGCAGCGAAAGAGGGAAGAAGCTTCTCTTGCCAGAGCAAAACAGCAGTTGTTAAAAGAAGAACTTGCAGTTGCCAGGTTACAAAGGCAGCAGCAAAAACAAGCAGCTTTGTTGGCCAGAGAAGAAAGAAAGAAGAGGAAGGAAGAAGAGAAAAAGAAAAAATGGAGCATGAAACTATCTCCCAATGTGGTCGGTGACAATGCTGTGAATGGAGAGCCAGTTTGTGAATCAAAAAGGAAACAGTGTGCTTCACGATCAGCCTTCTCAGCATATGTTACTGGTGGTCAAACTGGTGAAGAATCAGCCAGTTTGTCCCCATCAGTGAACAATGGCGAAAGGTCAAAGGAGGGCACTAATGGCATTGAAAAGAATGGTGATATGTGGGTTGAATGTTGTCTGTGTGGGAAATGGCGATGTCTTGGCTCTGGTGTGAGTCAGTCTACCTTGAAAGAGAACTGGAACTGCTTGATGAATGCTGGTAAGTGAAGCAGTCGTTTTTTGGTTTAGTTTATCGATACTTGTAACAATTGACATGTTTGAATGGGAACTTCCAATGTAGGACCTGAAGTGCCCTGAATCTTATGTTTGAGGGAATCCACTCATGATCAATTGTTTGATGGATGGAACAAAGTTTTTACTGCAATGGGTGGAAAGTAAATATGTATGTAGATTTGAAAATTGGCGTGATTTCTGTACTTTTACATTCAGGATCAAGCCCATTTTTGGCTTAGCTGTAGCCATCCTAATAAACCAGCAAGCAAATGGTCATGTGTTAAATTTTCTCATAGATAAAGAGCAATAAAGAGTTTTTTCTTTGACCATACTAGTTGAGAGTCTTGATTTTAGGTTGTTTAAATAAACAAGGTGTATGGTTCGCAGGTATAAACAACTGACGGTGGAGATCAAATTGGAATGTTACTTTGAGAGTGTATTTACATATAGCATTGAATGCATTTTCAGGCTTTTAAAGTATCCTGTTACTGATGAAATCATGCATAATAGTTTTTGGGCTTGGGTTTTAGTACTATGCTGTAGAAGGCCCTGGGGCCTAGATTTAAGTCTCTGAAAATTCTCAGTTTAATTATAAGCTTGTATTTCTGCCAAAATTATTGAAGATAGAGTAATGTGATTACTAGGCCAGGAACCAGGAATTACAAGTAAAGGTCTCAGGTTTGTTGTTTAAAAGAGATCACTGACTAAGAAATGTGTTGTGTTTCTACTCGATTTTTGTGTATCTGTATGGGTAGATCTTGAACACAATTCCTGTGATGCTGAAGAAGAGTGTTGGCAAAACATGGATGATTCGTACACATTTGTTCCTTCTGACCTTGGACCTGGCACTGTTGTCTGGGCAAGAGTGGATGGATACCCATGGTAAGCAGTTAGTCTTTAGACAGCATTGCTGCACTACAGGCATTGTATAGGACATTAAAGATAAAGACTTCCTCATTTTTTGTAAAGTTTACTCTATTTGCCTTCCAAGGACATTTTGTTTTTAAATTGCATTCTGATTTGGGTTGTTGCTGCCTGGCAAGGTACCATGACAAAATGGTGGCATGAGTTAGGGCTTATTGTGTTCAGCTGACTTGTAGCCAGTGTCTGCAAAATCACTGCTCAGGGTGATTCTCTGCAATACTGTAATCCCAAATAATTTTAGTAACGTACAATTTTTGGTACAAGAGAAAATGGCTGTTTCATTGCAATTTTAAATTTGGTATGAGAGGACGATCTCATCTTTTGTAATACTAGTAGAACTCATATGCCCCACTTTAGTGCTGCTCAACATAGCGCAACTCGCTTCAGCGTGGCTCAATGGAGCACATCTCAATGACTGCACACTCCAAGAGAGCACTCCCCAATTCAGCATGTCTCAATCTGGTGCAATGTTAGGCCCAATGGAGCACATCCCCAACAGAGCGCTTTCCAATCCAGCATGTCGGACACGTTCTTGCAGTGAAGAATCATCAGCATCATCCAGGATGAACAGTGTTATATGAACGGTTAACAAACTATTTGTTAATGATCAAGGTAGAAGGACTCAACTATGTGGGTTGGTGATGCGCGTTCATGACACAAGCTAGCAAGCAGTAAAGTTTGGTAATATTCAGAGATAATCACTTCAACATGCTCGCTGCTGTCCTGGCAGTGAAGGTTGTAGGACCGTGCGAGATGATAACACCAAGATGCTTTTGTTTGGAAATAAGTGACAGTGACTGATCAGAGAGAAGTACTCGAACAAGGAGGATTTGCCGAGTTATCTCCATGATCCTAGTCCTTTCATTATTGCAATTGGCAGCCTCTAGTGGCTTTTCCTCATGGTCACCTCCATGATGAATTTAGGCTTTCTGGCAGATTACACAGAGCTATTTCATGATTAGCAGATGCATGTGGTCGAACCTGCTAAATTGTGCATCAGAAGGCTTGCTGATTCCTCTATATAATGTCAATAAATCTGCAAAGGAAGACCAAACTTATCTGCAGGGTTCTTCACGAAGAAAATCTTTGAGCACCTAATGTCTTGAGCTGCGCTGATTTGGGTTGTGTACTCTTGAGCCTGGCTGATTTTGTATTGTGCGCTCCTGAGCCACACTGAACGGGATGGGTCCCATTGCTGAATTGAGTGGTCTGCTGGGGTGCGCTCTCTTGAGCCGTGGTGAATAGGATGTATACTGTCGCTTGATTGGGGTGCACGGCCATTGAGATGTGCTCCATTGAGCCACGTTGAAGCGAGTTGCACTCTGTTGAGCCATGCTGAAGTGGGGACAACCATAGAACTACGCAGCAGTGGAAGAACGAATATTCCAACATGTTTGAATATTGATCACATAATGAGTATCAAACACATTGATGAAACTTTGAATATTCAAACATTTGAATAATGAGCATCAATTGTATGTGTATGTCATATTCAATAGCATTTAAGGCCAGCAGTAGGTGATCTGCAGGGATCTGCAGATTTCAAGCAATTCAGTATTCCAGTATCATTTTATCTTTCATAAGAGGTTTCCAACATATCAACATGCCTGTGCACCAATTTCAATTTTATGTTCTATTCAAATAAATCCCAGCAGCACCCATATGCACACCAGTGATCAAGTCTGTCACAACAATCGTGGCTTTGGTATGTTGATCAATTATTCCTTGTATCTAGCTAGGGACATAACCAGTACCATGGCCAGTCTGGTCTTTTTACAAGTACATATCTGATATTTAGCAAAATTGTTTGGCTTAGTGCTAGTGGACAAGGCTTAGGCTATTATTGTGAGCTGGTCTCCTGAATAATGTGACTTGATCAGTAGCGGAGCGGAGAAGGTTCGCCCCTGTGGCAGTGCCAGTTGCAGGGTTCTGTAGTTGGTTTGCCCTTGGAGACATGTGTTTAAGCGGCGATTCATACAGGTGTGTAATGAACTGTCTCTGGAGGAGTTGTTTGGTGGGACTGTTCGATTGAGACCCTAATTTTTAGGGCGACTATTTGGTTTCTAGGGCCCAAGATGTTACCTTAGCAGATGCTGCTACATTGGACACCTACTTTATTGCGTATGCGTGTATCTGCCAGTGAGGCAGCCAGTGTAACAGCATATCTGAGCCCCAGCATCACTGATCCCCAGGGTGAGATATGCTAGCATAGATTGACCCAGGGCTTGATCGGCATCCCAACCAAGTTTGCATAGCTCACCCTGAGCTGTGTAACAGACCCCCTCTTGCAAGTTGGAGCGGTAGCTGATCTGAGCTGCAAGTAGGCTAGGAAACACTCAGGCTAGCATCTACTGCATTACATAACCTGATGAGTTTCATATCACATCACAGGTAGTTCTTTGAATTCCTTTCGTTCTTGTATGTAGACCTGATGAAAAAAATATCTCTTGTCTGGAAAAAATTGGAAATTGGAGTAGGTGGTAGGATAGTTTTATTTTTTTATATGTACATGTAGGTATATTGGGGCATAATACCCTTTGCATAAGCCACCTAAATGACCTAATATTGCAATTATAATTTGCAGCAACTGATGTTAGTGATTTCCAGACATGGCACATTTGGTGGCAAGTAATTTTCGTGATTCTCTGAACATTTTTTTCTGGTTGGTTTTTGTTAGGACACAGATGAAAGACAGCACTGTACTAGTAATAATTTAACAACGTGAAAGTAGGCACTACAGATCTTGTTCAGTCAACATCAGACTCAGAATCAGACATGATGTCATGGCTAACCTAGTCACGAAGCTAGCTCAGGATCTATCAGAAGGAAAACAGAACTTATAGCAATGAACCTACTGCCTGCAATGGACGAAAAGAGCACAAGGTTCAACTAGAAACTGGGAAGAGGAGAAAAGTTCAATCTGTCACAGCTGTCAAACAGTAGGACAATTCAGGTGTTGGTTTGTCGCGTCAACGTACTTATCAATTTATTTTTGGTTGAATGAGTTGAGGTAAGATACACTCAAGGGGATCTGGAACTCAGGTTCTCCTTCAGTGTGTCTCACCCTGGGAGTCAGTTATGCGGTGGGGCCTGATAAGCGGTTACACTGGAAAAGAGGGACAACTTTGCCCTGTTGTTGAAACTACTAGTTCTCTGGCAAACCGTGTGAAGTCTAGCATAGATGAAATTAAATAAAAAAAAAATTAAAAAAAAGCAGAAAGTAAAAATGAAATCCACCCACCCGCACTGATTTTGGAAAAATTAACCTTGTCAAACAACTAATTTTTTCCAATGGCCTTAATACAGAATTTTGAAATTCCACCGCTATCCTACTTTATGGGCTAAGGTCTGAAAATTAGGATTATTAGTAACTTCTTACAATGATTTCCATCCTTTCACACACTAACTAAATCCACAAAAGGAAAATGCAAAATTTGTAGTAAGGTTTTAAGGCAATTTCACGGGGAAGCATTTAAAACAGCCAAAGGAAATCTGACAAAAATTAGGATGCTAGAAGTTATGGGAGTGGTGGAGGTGGAGTTGTTCTGGAGGATTCGAAAACGTTGGAAATGATGGGCCAGCAAGCGGGCCAGTGACCCACGGCTGCATGCCCAAAGGAATGCTTGAGATTGATTTGCCTTGCATGTGCAGCTATGGCCAGCACCACTCAGCACCATGCTTTGCCAAATGTTTGAGATGCAGCTCAGTTTGAAAATGTGGTCTCTTAGGGGCTGTCTGTAATTATTGATGTATTTTAAATTCTGGCCCTGAGCTAGAAGGGGAGGGAGGGGTCAGACCCTGTGCCAAATTTAAAAAATCGATTTTGAATAGAAAAATCAACATCGGAAAATTCTTCTGTGGCCATGATTGCCAGATTGACTTCGACAAACGACGTCCATGCCTGTTGTCAACTGTGCACCAGCACTAGCACTAGTGGGGCAGTGTTATCAGTACTCTACTAGGTCTGTTGCAAGCTGGTTGATGGCACTAGGGCTACCCTCATTTGCAGCCGACATTGTTTATTATCTTTGTGCCCTTACTGGATCCCGGGAAGTTGGTTTCCTGTTGAAGTGAAAAAGAAAGCGGCTTCCCATTCACCTGTCAGTTGCGTCCTACCGCTTCCTACTGCAGGCCTGGATAGTCAACCTACTGTGTGTGACTCTTACTGTGTGTAGTAGACTACCATCTAGTCTGCGCTCTTGCAAGGCACAGAGGTTTTGCAAACTTGTAACAAGTTGTTGCAAAGTGTTACAACTAAGACAAAGTACAACAAAGTTGTGGTGCCTGATGCTAACCAGGAGTCTACTACTGTACCATGTAGACGTTAAGTACAAGTGGTGATTGCACAAGTCCTTTAATGCGTTTTCAGCCATGCTAGTCATGATGACCACTCTTTTCAAGTGTTTTGGTATCAATTTTTTTATGTGACAAATTGGAGGGGGGAGGAGGGGGTCAAAGTCAATTTGTCCTGAGGCCGGAATTTAAAAACATCGATAATTACGGACAGCCCCTTAGTGGAATTTCAAGTTTCTGGACATTAGAGACATTTGGTGGTTCATTTTCTGTACCTTTTCTATAAAATGGAGAACTTTAATATCTACACCTACTGCTGGCCTTTAGAACCTTGGCGCTGATCAGATTAAGGTAGGTTGGCACAGTTGTGACGTCGCTATGGCAAGGCCTTTACATGAACTGAGATATCCTGTAAGTTCTGCCATAGTGGCATCACATCCGGGTTGAGCTACAAACTGGTTAAATTATCTCACCTTTAATGACTGCAGGTGGCCAGGTGTGATTGATATTGATCCTGAATATGAGACTTTCGTGGAAATTGATGAAGAAGAAGAGGATGAAGTTTCCCGATATTCCAATCCGGTAGGTAGATGGTCTAAATCATGAATTTGTTGTTCATTGTTGTGCATAGTGAGTTTATTTTAAACAGTCACTGGACATGAATGGGATATGTGCTCTTCTTCACTTGCATTGGTTTGTTTGTGCATGTCTGTATTTCTTTTTGCAGACAATGTTTCACGTAGTGTTTGGTTTTGATGCATTTCCCACTCGTGCTTGGATTCACAGCAATAGCATCAAGCTGCTCAGCAAAACTGACAAGCTGTCTGATTTTGGACAAGTAAGTTAGTACCACAGACAGCCATTACAGTATGTGGCAATCAAATTGGCCCACATTTGTGTTGAGGAAACAATGCTTCTATTCAGTTCGTATTCCCTCAGTCATGTATTCGAGTAGTTATCTTTTCTCATGATTGTACAAGTAACTGTCCTGATAAAGATATTTAAATGTTTACAGGATGAAGGAGAAGTAATGTTGGTGTATGGCCAGCATGGGTGATCCACAGATTTCAAGGATTCTGAAATAATGCACATGGGTGGTATTGATGAAAGTGATTCCTCAATATGACTGTTCAACCTAACAATTGCTGCTGAACTCATTTAAGTTGATACAGCTCGTTAGTATCAGGCAATGGAACCTCCTGAAATCAGTCACTATTGCAGGACATAAGTATGCTGAAGCTATAGCTGCCTCATTTTTTTCTGTGCCCTATCACACCTAGCCTAATGTTAATTGAGAGAGAGAGGTTATGAAACTTTGAAATGAGTCCCAATGGTGTAACTCCTGCATGAGTAACACTTGGTTTCAAGGCAAGGTTAGGGATGGAGCTGAGTCTTGAGAAACATATGAGTGATGATCATCATGACTTTAGTTAGCCCGTGACCTCATCAGTTGGGCTTGACTCATGAAAACAAGGTAGAGGCCTCTGACTCCTAGAGACGAATGCTCTACTTGTGTAACAGGTGGTGCTTGTATCAAATTTGGCAATCTGTATGCCACACGAAATTCACAAGTCTCCTAACCTCTCTATTACTTAGAGAAATTTCCATCTCAAACTCATTTTTGGGTGGCATTCTGGGCTGAAAACAGTAAAAATTGCAGTTTCACAAATCCAGTTGAAATGCTTTGTTTGCATCTTGCCTATATTCCTTGAAGGGTTTGTGTGAAAATTTTCAGCCAGTTTAGGAAGAAGAGCTGGGCTGTGGAAAGAAGTGCTGAATATTGCAATTGCACCCTGTCCATGAAAGCTCACGTATGATACTCCTTTCCTTTACAACTGCTGTACTGTGCTTGCCATTTCTCCTGGACCCCGGAAAGGATATATTTTTTTGAATTTGTACATAGTTTGCTAGTCACTAAACTTATTGTTAGGTTTAATGGACACTTATGTATTGCAAGATTCCAGCTCCTCCATTGCTCTCTTTCATTTTGCAATATACTAAGACTTAGTGTGTGTGTGTGTGTGGGGGGGGGGGGGGGAATTTAGACTAAAAACCACAAATGAACACTCGTTTCATTTGAATGGGACCAAATGGGGTGGCTATGCACATGCATACATTATGTGCACGAGCCTAGCCCTAAGCCTAACCCTAACACTACTAAGCCTAACCCTAACCCTAGCCCTAAACCTAACCCTAGCCCTAACCCTAATCGTAACCGTAACCCTAGCCCATATGATACTATGGGATATGGTAGTCCACATTCAAACGAAATGGGCATTCATTTGCAGTATTGTTGTTGTTGGGGTTGGGGGGGGGGGGGGGGGGGG
>JAOWAW010152314.1:0-10071 GCA_028565695.1 Nicola tetela | reverse complement strand
TGTGTGTGTGTGTGTGTGTGTGTGTGTGTGTGTGTGTGTGTGTGTGTGTGCGTGACTGTTGAAGTTCATCAAGGCAACCGGATCATATCGTTAACGTTTTCGAGAGAGAGCTGATCTGTATGTGTCAATGTAGCATCAATTACTCATACAGCCATCTTTCCATCTAGTTATTTTACTCTCTCAGTCTCTCAGTCAGAGCTTTATTGCATTATACTGGAGCTGATTATCGCCGTGGACGATAGAGCATCTGCAACATATTGTTGCAAGTCTATTAGCCAGCTGCACATGCATATAACAAAAATTGTTGGCCAGTACCCCAGTTTCCCGTTGTAGCAGGGTTTTAAGCCAACGTAACCACCTACTCCCGAACATGATGCCGCCACTTAGGTTTTCACAAATTGTGGCTAGGAAGGCAAAGGGCGAGAAAGTGTAGTGAAGTAACGCGGCGATGTAGCCACCCGCTCACCACTATGATCAAATATCGGTCGTATGAGGCGTTCTAGGTGCTGAAGCACACGGTTCAAAATATGTTGACGTACTCGAAGGCATGAATTGAGCAATATTGAAATTTCTAAGCAGTTCTCCTCTGCAGCAAGCTCTCTTTTGTAGCTTGGTCAGCTTTGTCTGTCTATCTGTTTGTTTCTTTGTTTGTTTGTCCGTCTGTCTGTCTGTCTGTCTCTCTTTCTTTCTCTCTCTCTCTCTCTCTCTCTTTCTCCTGGGCACCCTCTACCAGAGTATCATTCTGACCTCCGTAATAAGCCTGATATACTATTGTTCTAGCCTTGTTTCGGATATTCTCTGGTCAGCCTCTGGTATGGGAGGTACTCATCATAAGCTGGGGTCTTTCTAATGAGCCACGAGTTTTATCCGCTTAAAGATATATTCATAATCTACCATTCCTGACTCGGAAGGCCAAATGAACTAGTAAGGCTTGCGTATTGCAACCAAAAATTAATCCGGACGCACAAAGCGTCCATAGAAATGGTGCTTCCACCCTTTACCAGTGCGCGGCACCTAGAGCGCCTGTTATCTCAGGGATTTCCATCAGGACTTTATGTACACTTTAGCTAAAGACATACACTGTAACTTGAATAAGCAGTGCTAATTGAAACTAATTATAATGACATAATCGGTCAGTTGGACATGTATAGATACTGAGATGGCCATAATCAGTAGTGTAACGTACATTACGCTAACTGGAGTGCTTCAAGGCCTAAATCCTTTGGTGCTTGAGCCCTGTCTTTGTCAATGTCCATAGTGTATACCCTGGTTCATATATATACTTATACTACCGCTAGTAACCAAAGAAACTAACCATAGTTATTGCGCGCTGCATGCTTGGGTAGGGACAATACCGATCAATCAGCTGCATAAAATGTACATCACATGTTGTCATGTACAGTACTAGTGAGTACTAGACGTCACGTCAGCGACACAACAGGAGAATGAACCACAGCCATAAACTCTAACTGAAACAATAATCTGCAAAATAAATGTGATAGAAATAGAATTTTTCTGCTGCTCTACAGGATTTGAAACTTCCCCAGCACTCAATGCCCTACCTGGGTGAATTGAGTGTATGGGCAATTGCAGGTCATTGCTCTATGTTTGTTGATCAGTGTTTACAAGTGCATAGACATGCATTCAGTCTCACTATTTGTACATGGTAGTACTTGCTATCACCTAATACGTCAGTGTGAGACGTTCAACGTTTATACTATCTCAATCGCTTTTTCAGAATTGCACAGGGTAAAGTACGAAGAAGTTTCTCCCAGCTGGGTTAAGTTAGTTGTCCTCTCTACTTCTGCAGATGAAATGCTCGTCATGGTTGATTGGCATTTAGACTAACTCGAGACACTCATCATCATAGCTCAAGGTGAAATATGGGAAAAGAATCCTCTTTGGCAGGTTGATGATCTGGTCCACTTCACCAGATCGAATATTTGTCATGGTCAGAGTGGATTCATTGCAGTCCAGATCAAGGCGCAAAGTGTCCCCATTCAGCCATCGCTTCATTCCAGATGGAACGCACACTTGCTCATCCCCTGATAGCTATGAATATGACTCCCAGTAGTTGTCTTCGTGGGTAGCCAAGCACCTAGTGTTAACACCAATGCGGCTGCAAGTATGGCGATTCCTGAGAAATTATACCCTCACCTTCCAGCTATGCTGGCCACATTGTATGCCGAGTGTGCCATAGACTGACACCGCATTCCCAGATGATTCGCATGTCGCTCTTTTCTAATCTCGCGATAAGGTAATCTTTCTGTGGCACTTTGTTGGATCAAACCTCACCGGTGTTCTGCGGTGATACTTTGCTTGAAAGCAAACTGACAATTTTTTCCATTGACAAAAGTGGCCAGAACATAACGACCTGGTTGTGACGCAACAAAGGATGCAACGTACTCACTGTTTCCTTTATCACACACTTCAACTGACGGATGATTGCAAGGCTGCATTGGAGCTTGCTCCCATTTGCTGGTGATCTCATCACCTCCATGTGTTAACGGCTGACCATCGTAATCTTTGGCTTTAACAATGAACTCTGCAGCCTCATCTGGGTGGAGCACCGCCATTTGTTCTCCCTGTTCGCAGATCACTTCTGAGCGCATGGCCGAGGCTGGAACAGGCAGTACATCACCCACCAATTCAGCCGCTCTCAATGAGACATGTTCGCTTTTACTTGGCTGGAAGGCCAGATTTGCCTTTTGCACTGGATGGTGTGTAATGTCGGTATGGCTTAGGTTAGCCAGTCGATTTTCCAGAGAACCGAGCAGAGAGTACAATTGCTCACTTGTCTGCGGGGCTGGGTTTAATTTTTCACTGAACGCAATCGCATTCTGCACACTGCCCAAGTGTGACTGCAGATCTGAGCGTTGTTGATCAAGTAGCTTACACCAAGTCGATTCGATATCATCTACCTCTTGCAACTTTTGTTTTACACATTGTTACATAGCACGTACAGCTTGTTCACCGGAGGCGTGAATGTCAGCGCGTATCTGCTCAGCGCGTTCAGAAAGTCGACTGGTGACATCCCTTACACGAGCTACGAAACTGCACAAAGTGGGCACTAGGTTCTGCCTCATGCCGTCCACTTGTGCTACAATCTTATTTTTTCGCTCCTCGTCAAAGAGACGAATCGGCTTATGATCACCATGACACCCAACAATGGAACAGTGTCCACAGATAGCTTCGTTGCATTTAGAGCAGAAGTACTTGAGTGGTTCACCTTGATGAACGCAAGTAGGGCACGAAATTTCTCCCGAGAGCGCTCCGGCATCAGAAGCGCAGGACAGTACTCACGTGGCGAATAGCGCAGTTCTTCATGTGCGAAACAACGTGGATATCCCAAAAGGCAACTCCACACTTCCCACATTGCCAGGATGGATCCGAGGCAGAACTACTTGCTTCGTCAATGCATACAGCGCACTCCGTACTCCTTACCGTACTGCGCGAAGAGAGCGAAACGTCTTTGAGCAGATGCTGCGCTTTGCCGTCCGGTAATTTCGTCTTTGTACAGCACCAAAGGACAGCTCAGTCCGTGACTGTCCGCCGTTACAGAGAGTTGCTAGATACAATGACAGCCAAACGAGTGCAAACATTCCAAGAGGTGAGGGTCGTTGTGCTCGTGGAAACAAATTCCGCATGTTCTTGAGGAAGGCGTGGTCGGTGATTCGTCGGCTCCTTCGGAACAGTCTACCTTACTGGCCATTGTTTCTACTTTGTGATTAGTCAAGAAGCCGATTGATTGGTAACGGTTTCTCGCGTGGTATACATAATTGTCAGGGGCAGTTGATCGAGAAGCTACGGTACAGGCTATACAAGAGAGAACTGCAGATCGTACATCCGCTGGCGGAGTACTTACTAGAAATGACGCGTTGTCCCAACCCCGAGCCCTTGGCCTCTCGTCTAGGGAGCTAGCTGGAGCATGACCCGCTGAGCAGAACATTGCACTGCACTGGACTGAACTGCACTCGGCCGTGCAGCTTTTTCGGGCTGGGCTTTTTAGCCGCCGGGCCGTGGAGGAGTGCAGGTGCTTCCCGCAGATAGTATGTCCACCCAAGTATCCATAGACAAGATAGACTGTTGCATGGTCATGCTGTAGTATTCGGCTGCTGTCCTTTGTGAGGAAAGTCACGAGACCTAAACCCACCTGCTACTGCCAGAAGAGCATTGATCATACTGGGAGTAACAAACTGCTAACCGCTGAAGACAACTCCTGTCAGGAGAATCATTTTCCTTTTTCACTGGCTGGAGTACGTATATACAGCCCCTCGCACCTGCGACGACCCAGTGGCTAGCCGAATGAAAATCACAATAGTCACTGCTCGACCAATTCGTGCTGAACTTTGTGCCTATACTGGCAAAGCCGGGAGAGATTGCGGACAGAACACCGTCAGTAGGCCGTCGAGAGGGGGAGGGAAATCCATGCTTTTCATCTTCCCTCAGCTTACCCGTATGAAAGTCTACAATTTCTGTTAAAAATTTGCCAAATTTTGGTGCAGCTTGCTGAAACTTTCATTACAGAGTTTGACGTACGGGGTTCGAAGCTTGTCTGCACTTCAGGGCAGTTCAGGCCAATTTTTGAAAAATCAATTCTTGCCTTTGTGGCACCACAGGCTGCTAGCTAGGTTGTCACACCTAAGGCCAGCATTATGCGCCTCTTTTGGAAAACAGCATTAAAAACCATTATTGGGCACATCCCGAGCATTAAACAGTCCCTCGTCGAGCAGCAAGAGGATCTGCCAACTTATGTATTCGATATTGGATTTCAAGGGATTGCCCACCATCTTGGAAGTAAAGATAACCTCCCTGTGTGTAATAATTTAAGTAATCAAGGATAAGGTCCAAACAGAACAGCGGTGGCTTTTACGGTGTCGTTCGGTGACGATATTTAATTTGGGGTTATATTCGGTGATGTGTCCGTTTTGCTCAAAGTTAATATCCGCTTAGCTGTCTTCCAGGAATGCTGTGATAAGGCGTTATCAGCGAAATATCTCTACCGAATAAAACGATACTTGTCAATAGCGAAAACTGATACTTTTACACTGTGTACTTTCTACCTGTATCGGGGCATTGTCCGGCCAGAGGTGCACCATAAGGCACGTTAGTGCTGGCTTTCAGGATTAGTACCAAACTGATAGTTAGCTGTTACTACTTCGTGTTAGCCACGTGGTAGAATCTAGCCTTCATACTGATAGCCACAGAATCGCACTGTTTACTTTCTAAAGAGAAATTGAGAAGGATTCACCTACTTCTGTGTTTCGGGTAACGTCTATGCCTACGGTGCATGGTCAGGCCGTGCAAAAGCCCTCGATTAGCAAAAAGTGTCTTTATCAGGCAAGCACTCGTACTTGATAACGATTTCGAGTAGAGCGTGTACACGTGACGTTCACGTGTCTTACTTTGGTCTTACACCGTGGTACGGTAGCTCACTTAGGGTAAGTATACTGATGAAGCGTACGGCACATGTGTTGCGTTTATCATCATAATGTTATGAGCATTGCGCTGCCATTTTACGTGTGACAGCGAGATTGTGCATGTGGTCGGTGCTTTGTCTACAACCTCTCGCCTGGATGCGTTCGTTCCAAAGTGTTGAACATGCTTCCAACTGCTACACCGTTGAATCTCAGCGTTTTCTTACCTTTTCACCGGCTTGCTTCTAGAACACTTCAGAACTATATTATAGCTCCTACTGAATTACTAATTTAACAGAAATTGTTCTTTTCGAAAATGCTTTTCTATTTCCGGTTCCGATGTCTCCAAAAATTTCTTTTGGCTGATTCTTTTTCTCCTCTGGCAAGCGGATTATCCTGCGTTCAAAGAAAGAACTTTTAAGACTCCCATACCACGAACATCACTTTATCGAAACTTCCTTAATTTCCTTTCTACAACAATATATGATGAACTATCTGACTCAATTAAGAACTTGAAATCAAGTGCACAATAAAAATTAGCCGCTTAACAACGTAGTCATACTCCTTACCCGTTGTACGCTCTCCATGTTCCCTTTTCTACTCTGAGAGCAACGCAATATGACACGCATAACACCCAGCACTTGTATTTCTAACTAGTGTATAAGAGAATTTTATAGTCGCACTAGCTTAGTGATTTCCTTTTGCCTTCCTTCTACTCGTCCCTAGGCTATTTCCATTCGCCTCTCCTTCTGTACTAAGCTTAGTTTCCTCTAAAGACGTCTCGCTCTGAACGATTGCCTTCCTTTTTCCTGACCTGTCTTTTCCTTCCATTTTTTTCTTATCATTGGGTTCTCCCTATCACTGGCCTCGGACCATTCACAGAGCGTATTCAAGAAAGAAAAGAAACGTCAGCTTGCATGCTGGGTAACCGTATATAGCCAAAGCCGTTTCCAGGTTCAGAATTTCCTTTACTTCTATCACTACCGTGCATTTTAGGAATAGAAAATGCAGGAGGAAGGCACTTTGTGCCTTCTCTAGCTCGCTTCGCAGCTCTTTGACATACAGCTACCACATTTGCTTGGAATGGTACTTGTGTAGTCTCTCATGGTGATCTCGTCATTAGGCGTGCTATGCATACCTGCATACAATAGACTGCGGACTATACTCCACGCAGGATTCATAATAAACAGTAGGATTACGTTATTGTTCATTAGCTGACGAAGACCTGCGCAGTAGACTACCGGTTGTCCAACAAAGAGAAAAAAAAGAAAAACTTCCAGCTACAAAGTGTGTGAAATGTTCTTCCAATAGGTTTACCCCAGCGTGATATGTCAGTGAAAGATTACTTACGAAGCACGTATGATGACGAGACTACGAGTCTTGCGAAAGGTTACGCAAAATGTCTCAAGAAACTAGCTAAGTTTCGTAACCATGTTATCTTCTCGGCTCGTTCTAAGAAACGTGATGTAAGCGGTTTAGGCACGATGTGCATAGGTTCCCACCCGAGTGCGAAGGCAGTAGATCAACCGACTGGTATGCAGACCGGCGCTGCCTGAGTACAAGGCTGCGAACCTACTTCCCATATGCAACATTTGCAACAATCTGTTTGGCATTCTTCAATAGGTTTGCAACATAAGCTGCTTGTCATGCAAAAATTGTTTCAGTTCGAAATATTTCGAAACAATGACAATCCTATCGTTATCACAAATAAAATTCGCCTTGCGTTTTTCTGATACCAGGCAAGCCAAAAGTCGATACCACGCAGACCGTATCGGGAAATACTAGCCCGCTCTTCCTGATCAAAATGTATTTGTGACGTCATTGGATATATGGGAAGCATACGTCCATACACTTCCGTACACTAGATAATGATTCGAGATAGAATTCATGATAAACAGTCGGATTACTGGTACATACTCAGGTTGTGCATTAGCTGGCGAATACCTGAGAAGTACAGGTTGAAAGGTCCAGCAAAGAGAAACGAAAAACATTCTAGATGGAGTGCGTGAAATGTTCTTCCAACAGCATCATTATTTGTAATCCATCAGCTGATTCGCATCATCCACCAACTATAAATCGGCCTGCAGTTATGGACAAAGTTAACCCATGTCTGGTTCTCACCTCTTGCTTTTTCGATCCGAGTAAGGCTTTTGTTGGCCATGTGTCGCGCAATGGGCGTCTCGGAAAGTTACATGGCATACCACCGACGGCTTACTCCCGAAATGGATGAAACGACTCACTTTATATTACGCAGGGTCAAGAATATCATGACCTGGTATCATTTGTTACTGTATCCAAGCATATCGGCTTGGCCGATCATTGTTCCCAGAGTTTTGGAGATAATGGAGACATGTTGATTATTGATATTGGTGGATTTAGTATATTTTACTTATAGAATTACTGCCTCATTGCTGAGTGAACTAGAGCTTTTCTAGCAGACTCTGACGATATGAATACATACAAGGTTGCCGGTAGCGCGATTTTGCTCATCAAGGGTCGGCTTTTGCACAGCCTTACCCGACACCATAGACATGATCGTACCAAGGCAAGTGAAGCCCTCACAGCCAGTTCGGAAAAACCTCCCAACCTTGGTTAGAAAGACAGGGGCCGGGTAGATTTCAACCCGCCCAACGAACTACCATCTGCTGATAATTGTGTACTCCGACCACCTACGTCACCGGGAGCAATTTTTCTTATTAATTTCGGGTTAATTATGCTCTCCCAATTAGAAATTTAACAGCAGCTTCAGTAAGCCTATTAATTGAGGAGCTGCAGCAAGAACTTCAAAATCCCTCTCTCAGGGAGGAGAGGAATCATGAGTTAAATTTTGGAATTGACATGACATCCCACAGACACAAGAAAAGTGTAGTCAAACATTTTAAGTTCAGGTGAACACAAGTACATGTACATGTTTATTAAATGATCACTGACCAGCAATAGCAGAAATGATTCCCTGCTGCATGAGAACTATTGAAATGACTTAGGAGCTTATCTCAATTTTAATGACTTGGTTATTGAAATCGTGTTGCCTGGACTGCCGTTAAGACAGATCATCAGTCGATCAAGAGCTAAAAGGTACATCCAAAGCAATCACCCTTCCTCTGAAAGCAAATACATCACCCCTCCGGGTAAAGTGCATTGGAGTAAGGATACAGACTTCGCGTGCGCTACGCACGACGTCATAATTGTCACGTGATCCGTTAGGGTTCCGCGACGAGAAAGCGCTCATCGCACAGACTCGGATGGCCGTATCTCACGCATGGCGAGCGCCTCGCCGCTGGATCGTATAGGTCTTCGAGGATATATTGCGCCAACGTCGATAATTTGATTCCCTTTTTAAGGTGTCTTGCGAAAGCTGTAGTGAACTTGCCGCCCGTGTTGTCGTAGGCCGAGTCAAGTTTTGTTTCAGCTCCGGCAAACAGGACCACGAAGGAGTCGAGCCTAACGTTTCTGTCCAGTCTCCACATGTTGATCAATCCTTCGGCATGGCACGCGTCAATGACGACGTACACCTTCGGCTTAACTTCGCCCGGCTCGGAGGATTCCGCGCGGCTTCTCACGGCTTGGTTGATGTCGGCGGATAGCTCAGCTGCCGTATAGTGCTCCTGAACGGTGATGTCCTGGCCGATGCAGTATTCGAATCGTTCTGGAGAAAGAAGATCGAAATACTGTTAAACGTTGAGCTAACCGGATTCAAAAATTGCGGTATAATTATTTACAATGATAACGTTGAGCCCCTATCTCACTGTCAGAAAACGCTCGCTCGCACAGGCTTGATTCAGAGAAGGTACGTTTGATAAGCGGTATTCATATCTCGAAGTAAAATGTACCCTAACACCGCGTCCTGCCAACACATGTACTTTATGAACTTTGCATGAATTACGGGCTCAGATAAGCTCCGAATGTTTTCATGATATAAAGCATGCTGCATGTTCGATAAACAAACAGTTGATAGACAAAGAGTTGATAAGCAAGGGCATTCCACCGAATCGAATAATGTTTTTGCTTTGATTTGTCAAATTCTCTAGAGAGAAGAACAGGCGCGCCAGTCCACTGACCACTGATCATGAGTATATCGATAACAGTCCCTACACTCCCTTAGACTAGGCTCGCGGATGGACGCCATATAAGGTCAGAATTCCCCCTTCCCCTCCAGAGGTTAACCGCGCACATGATCTTAAACCCCGGTTTAATTCAGTTCAACGCTACAGTCAGTGATTTATGTACATAGTTCTAGTAGATATTATTGACCTAACTGTATTTTTTTCTAAACGACCAGCTGCGCGTCGCGCAAAATATAGAACTCATAAGCGAGGTCCATTTATGCCAGTGAGCGGTAGAATCCAAACATTTTCTCGCTCTCGACTTTTTTCACTGGCATACATTGCGCACAACGGATTCCTACGGGCGGTGCGGCGCATCGTAGGCTACAGTATCGTGGTCACTACTTTCGCAGCACCTCGCGCATGCGGACTGTTTCGATTCAAGTAGGATTCTCGAAAGCTCGGCATGAAGCCATTTCACTGAATGAGCTAGATGGTTGACCAATTCGGCAGTCGGTAAACATTCAGGTTTTCGTTTATTGCATCCTCAAGCTTTGCGACGATAATCATAATGATAATAATAATAACAATAATAATAACAATAATAATAA
>JAOWAW010152303.1:0-10073 GCA_028565695.1 Nicola tetela | reverse complement strand
CTCACCAGCAGTACTCATGAAGACCTCACCAGCAGTACTCATGAAGACCTCACCAGCAGTACTCATGAAGACCTCACCAGCAGTACTCATGAAGACCTCACCAGCAGTACCGATGAAGTCCTTACCAGCAGTACTCATGGAGACCTCAACAGCAGAACCGACGAAGGTCTCACCAGCAGTACTGATGAAGACCTCACCAGCAGTGCCGATGAAGACCTCACCAGCAGTACTCTAAAGGAAGTGCAAGCATTGTACGAGGACATTCAAAATGGTGTCTCTGATGATGAGATTATAACAAAGTTGAGCTCCAGTCCAGACCTTGTAACCTGTCGGCAGTGGAACCATGATTGGGTAAGTTCCCTACGTGTCCTGACAATGATATAAATTATGTGGATGCTTCTGTTGTGTTTTGCTTTGCGGTTTGCTACTAAACAAACGTCATTTACTCCAGTGGACGTGATTCATTAAACAATGTGACACAACAGAAGGTAAAGTAAGACACAGGCTGTTCTCTTATGATCAGCTGTTCATTAGGGATTTTGCTGTTCTTTTGAGTTGTGGGAGACAGTAACATGTGCCTAAAGAACATTCGACAGGAAACAAATCTGCAGTTGGACAATATTAGGCGGTTTTAATCTCCAACGATTACCTGAAAGTGTTTAGTCATTGACAACAGAACAGTCAGTACGTTTAGAAATCACAGAAACATGGAATGGGGGATCTGTTTGAACAGAATGTAAGTAAACAAGTCGTAGGTTAAAATGCCCTATCAATTATCTGATTTCCAAAAATAAATTGTTTCCTTGTGCCCTCAAGATAACGCAGGATTCTTTCGCGTTTAACTCCATGTTTAACTTGTGGAACTTGTAAAAGTGTGCACAACTTCTCAACATTCTTTATTGGGGAGGTTTTGCCATTTTCACTCGAATATGTTTCTTACACTGTGTGTTGTCTTCTGGTTATAGATTAAATGATTTAACTATAGAGTATAATCTAGCAAACAAAAGCTAATCATGTCATACTTCATCGTATTTGTAAAGGTCATCATGTGTGCTGATTGAGGCCGTGCCTTTATATTATACCTAATTTACACCGAAACAAATGCTAGCCTATTTATATGGTTGCTTTGATTGATTGAACTCTCCTCATGTTAATAGAACCGTGCAAAGTAGGTACCAAGAAATTACGGAGCTCTTACAGCGCAGTTATCCAGTGCTCAAGCTCCATGGGTGATTTGGGTTATTTTAACAGAGTCTGTGGTGGACTCCGAGCTTTCCTGCCTGTGCAAGCATGTTCCTACTGAGGTTAAATTTCCTCATCATCTCCCAGAGTTAAAATTAAGTCTTCATGAGTACAAAAAAGTGATTGCACCATTTATATTCCCAGCAAGAGAAAAAAGTGCCGAAAAAACCTAACAATATTTTTCACATAAATATGAAACCAATTAACCTGACAAAATTAATTATATAATTTAAGTAATTCATTCTAATGGCTAGTGTGGTGTCACACCCTGTTACTGTTTTTAGTTGGTAGAACTATTATCTGGATCTATATTGTTGACATTAAAATCATTGCACTTCAATTTGCTGCCGTCTATCAGATTACAGAATATGGGATTTGTTCTGAACAGTTACAGTACAGCGGGTTTCAGTTAGGTGTTCTTCTAAGTGATCACATTGCTGACATACAAGAGGTTGTAATTGAGGTAGTCAAACTAACTTCCAAGCCTTTCCTTTGAAGTAGTTAGACTGCTCTGAAGTAGTGTTCCCTCTCTCATGTCAACTGCTGACTTGTTTTCAGGCTTGGAGTGACCGAGGAGGAGTAGTTCACTGCGCAGCTTACCATGGTCGCGATACTCTTCTGGACAAGATTATCTCACATTTTCCAACTGTTCTAAATCAACGGACCAAAAAGGTAAGACTACAATGCCTGAGAATGCAACTATGTCGGTGATAGAAGCGTGTGTATTAAACATATTCAATACGAATGCAGCGTAGGTGTGTATTCTGGTCAGTGTGGGGCTGTATCAATGTCAAGGTGTAGCAGCGTACTTTATCACCATGTTAATAACAGTGCTTTTGTGTCATGTTTTGTATACTAGTGTGCATGGATCAGTGTTTATCGTCAATGTACATCAATTAGCATTGTCATGCAGTGTAAATGTTTGTATATTTGTAAAGTTACTGTCATGCAAGTTTAATCTATATAGTTCTGTCTGTGGGGTGTTCAAATGGTGTATTGCGTGTCCTGGGAAATTTGAGCTGGGTGTTAGGCATTTCCCAGAAATTTTAAAAAGATTATTCATGTAGCAAACCAATCTTCTCTGTTTTAGGTTGAAATTTAAACAGCTCTTTTTCAGTTAGTAGGTGGAAATTAAAACGAGATTGAGAGGTATAATAGGATGTGCAAATAACCATTCTCACAACTCACGTAACATCACCCATACAAATCTAAGATGGTGTGATTTTCAAATCGCACCCCCTTGCCAACGGATTATCTGTAAATCCTAACCTCTTACTTACCAACTTCCTGCAACTGAGTGATCACAACGCCTTCCCCCGCACATCAAAGGTGTCACAAGGTCGTGAAAAATAGATTCATAGCCTCGGCACTCAGACGCGACCGGCTGCATTTGCCTGCCACTTTCTTGGTCTTGGCTGGGAATCTCTAGAACATTTTCTAACTTTTCACTGGCTGGAGTGCACAGCGGACTCAAACCTCCGACGACTAGGCAACCCATGGTTCTTGGCTAAGCGAGAATATGGTATATATTCAGCAATAAGCGCCAAGGCGCTTGGTGTTTTCCAACCTTCAGAAAATGAGGTGCTTATTTCAGTTCGACTCTAACGTCCCTGAGTGAGGCGGTTAGTCTACCAGATTAATGCAGGTCACCAGGGCAGATCATGAGAAACGGTGCACATTATTTCACAAACTCAACTTCTCGTACATGGAAAAGTGCAAGCCAATATATTATGCAATACCGCTGTACAGTGCACGCCGAGAAATGCGCTAGCACTTTGTACTTGTATGTTGACACATGCCACGGCTGTAAAAATGGTACGGCGCTTCCGCTCATTCTAGAGCAGAAATCTGCGGCGATAAATGCAGTCAGGCGCTATTTTTTTAATCTCCGAAAATACAGTACTCTGTCTTAGGTTAGGAAGTGGCCTGATTCAAGACCCCGGCCGGGCAGACTGTAGAAGTCCTGCCTGTGTGTATATACTGGAAGCATGCTGCTATAGCTGGTGTACATGTATAGTCATTGACAGTGGGTTTTCTATCCTGCTTCCATTTAACTCCAGTGATGCCACTAACCATTCTATTTTAAGTCAAGTGAATTATTGACATTTTAGAGTCAAACGGTGAGCAATAAAAAAATAGGAAAAGAAAGAGAATTAATTGTTGCACACTCACTGCAAATAGTACCTCTAGACAATGGCCACTGTACAGGCACAGATATGTCTCCAGAAGCCTCTTGAAATAAACGGGTGTTTGTTATCGTAATTCTGCATTAGCACCAGCTTTCTATGTTGTAGCTAAATATGTATTGAAAACACGTACGACTTTTCAGACCAGTTGCCTCCTAAAACACAATATACCTGTGCAAAGAAAGATCTGCTATTTAAAGTTATGGCTTTCAGCTAGAACGTATACCCCATCAAGTGATGATATTATATTTACCACCAATAATTCTAATTAAAACGTTATTTTGAGGTTACTCTGTCTGGAGAAGGGATAGATTTTGCATGAAATCATGGGCTGAAATACAAATGAGAAACCCTTTGGCCTGGACAGAATCGCATGACATACTTTGAGTCACCAATGACATTTATCCGTCCCGTCCCAGCTGAAGCACCGCTCAGCAACCCTTGTTTATAGTAGACGACATGCCTCTGCATTTAGACGAGCGCGGGAAAACGTGTCCGCAATTCCCGAGACCATCGCTGACATGTACGCATCGCGCAACCCTATTCATGTATGCGGATGACTAGACCCTCTACTCATCTCACCGTAACATCGAGTCAGCGGCCGCCATGGCCTCCGACGCCCTTGAAGACCTCGGCCTGGTCCTGGAAAGTCGTGATCTATCTGTCAACTCTGCAAAGACTGTCGCCAAGTTCATAACGCCAAAGCCTTTGGTCGATCAACGACCGTCCGTCCTCTACCGAGGATCCCCGTTGCAAATTGTCCACTCTGCTCGGTGTCTTGGCGTGACACTTTCTAACAACCTGACATGGACTGATCACATAAACAGACTCGCAACAAAGGTGGGACTAAAGATCGGAGCTCCGCGTCGCGTGCGGCGTCAGATTTCGCCTGCAGCCCGTCGCCTATTACTTTTAAGCGTGATCCTGCCAGACCACGAGTATGCTGCTGTGGTTTTCCTGACCTCCCTGTCTGCACGAGACGATTACCGCCTGGAGAGCGTGTTCAGGCGTAGTGTCCGTGCTGCTACTGGAGTACAGCCTCAGTCACACATTCAACCCTTGCTTGAGAGTCTGTCTATCTCTCCGCTGCATGCTCGTTGGCTCTACCAAGCTGGGACATTCATCTACTCAGGCGTCAAAGGTCTCGTTGCTGACTGCGTAACCAATATCTTCAGTACACCCTCTCCGTCATACCCAATCAAAGGTCAATTGTCTGGGTCCCTAACTATTTCTGTAGATAAGACCAAGTGCGGTGTGACTTCGCTTTCCAACCGCTTCTTGTTACTTAGGAACGCTTTTCCACACGATCTTAAACTCTCTCCCTCTATTGGTTCTTTTAAATCCGGCTTAATCAAGCTCTCAAAAGATCCTCAGATCATAGCACGCTACTCGAGTCTCCTTTTTGATAACGTAGCCTCTGTTTAGTGGGCTTGATTTCGGGCCTATTTGGAGTTCTGCCCATGTACTGTTTAGGTACCGATGTAAAATAAAACTGATGCGTACACACCTATCTAAAACGCAGCCTTACAACAGAAAAAAAGCATTCTTCCATGTAAACATTAACAGACGAGTTGTCACTAACTCAGAAAGACGACGTGTGATTGTTTGTATCTTCGATAGCCCACCTTTTGCAGGAGATGCTATGCTGTGAGCTCGACCGTCTTTTTCCACAACGTAAACGTTATGACCACACTGTAGTTGACTTCATTAACAAAATCTGACTTTATACGGCTGGCTGCTACTAGGGTGGACGAACTTTATTAAAACTCTCTGAAACGGGATGCCGCTTCTCAATTAGCAACTTTGTAGCAGCGGTTATCTGGCTGCTGGATAGGAGCACCTATCCTCCTATCATCCCATAGCAGTTCTTTGTTTTACAATTATTTTCAGGACTTACAAGTGAAGAAACCAAATTTCTGGAGCCATGTAGCTAGAAAACGAGATTGGTCTTCTTCAGACCTGTGTAGATTTCCTGTCTTAACAGGACTTGTCATGTAACGCAGGCACCTTTGTTAGCTCTGGCAGGATTGTAAATCTGTAGGCACATTTCAAGTTTTTAGCTCATAATCTCAATAGGCTTCCCTTGCCACCAGACTCCGAAATTTTTTGTTTGATATTCAACTTTGTACCAGCTTTCGCCCTTGTTGCCAAAATTCCATTGAAAACCTGGTTGCTGTGGCTACCCTGCTCGTCTTCGAAAGTGTTCAATGAATGACCAACAACTCTCTTGTGGTGTAGGAGATATGCACACGCAGACGGGTAAATTTTTGTGCTATTATCCTCCTTCTGCCTTTGGCCTAATGCACTTCAGCGCATAGATCCCGCAATGGTACTTGTTGCTTTCCCCTACCACGATGCTCGCGGCAAAAACGATCTTGTGGTTTCGATCCTTTCTGCCAAAATTGAAAGTAGTGGGCACCCCGGCGAAGCCAAGATGGCGTAGCAAACGACGCTGCTATATAATCTTCCTGATGTAGCCCTCTCCGGAAACACTAGGAAATGGCGACTGATCTGAGCTGCACCGTGGCCTTTGCAGTTCACCACTTGACTAAGGGTGCGTTTACACGTATCCGGATTCAACTGAAAACAGATTTTTTTTTATCTACTGACAGGCCTTGCGTTTACACGTATCCGATGTGCGGGCGCGAAAACGGAGCTTCTATTCGGAGCTTTTCGAAAACGCTCTCCAAAGTGGATCTTTTGAAAACGGTGCTTTCGAAACGAATCTTTTTCATCTGTAAACGGCCAGAACGGAGGGGTCGCATTGTGCTGCCATGGAGAAAATATTATGGGGTCGGAGATATCGAAGCTGTCTGTAGGTCCCTTGGCTCTCCGCCCTAAGACTTCTCTACAACGTTCCCATTGAGAGTTCTCGCCGATTTTGCAGAGCGTTTTTTTTCGGAGTTCGACAAACGGAGATGGCCTACATGTACACACTACTGCCAGTCCGAGACCAGAGCGCAGTTGAAAGCTATTTTCCTTCTCCTATCAATACTCTCTGCCGCCTTCTTCGTCTTATACTCCAGTGTGTATTTTAAGAGCAAATCCACTTCTTTATCTTCCCAAACGAAAGTCTTCTGGCAACCCTTACTCTTGTTCGACTTGCCCTTTATCTTTCCTGAAGCATTTCCCTTCCCTTGCTTCCCGGTCTCCATTGAGCTAAAAAACAGACGAACCACTGAAAGAATGAGCAGGAACCACAAAATAAACCTCAGGGCCAGAAGTGCAAGTGAAGACGAATCAGAGGTTTGTAATTTCCTTCCACTTGTGAGAATGAACACCTTTCAAATGTGCATGCGTAAGCAAAAAATTCCATCATATTCGGCAATCCGCTCCGTTGTTGTGCAAACGGCCTCCTCGGATTGGGGTTGGATATGTGTAAATACTCCGAAACGAATCATTTCGAAAACGCAGGAAAACGGAGTTTTTCAAATCCGGATACGTGTAAACGCATCCTAGCTAAGATTAGCACTCGTGTTTTTCAACAATTGCACTTTCACTCCTTCTACATTTCTACGGTTCCGCCCCTTTGGATGTGTCAGTGGATATCAATGCAGTTTGGACTTTCATGAAGTCCCTTCTCGTCGTAGTTATAGTAGCTGTCGGAGGTATACGTCAAGTGTAGTGTAAATTTGGTTTGCCCAGCAGAATCTTAGTCATAAGTGGTGTTCTATAATGGTGTGTAAAATTGTAACATGAGTTTAGGCGAACGTGTTCTGTTACTTATGTGAATAAGATGTTCAGTCGTTGAAGACCAGTTTGGGCTCCTCGTGGAGAAACTATATATACAATTTAAGTCCCGCATGTGAATATTGGCGTATGTTTCTCGGATGTGATAGTTTGATCGTCATATTTAATTTCATGCCAAATACAACGCTAAGACATCATATAATTGGTATACCTCAGGGAATCTAAAAACTCAGCAAATACCGGCCAATATTCATACTCGCTATATGGATATAGTAGAGCATTTATATAGCCACGTACTGTGTATGCGTACATGAATAGGTATACTCTAGGTCTTAGCTATAACTTGTACATGTTAGTCACGGTTAATTTCAGTCAAATCAAGTTGGGTCTAACTCTCCAGACATTACAGACTTAAGCATGTAGACTCACTTATACAGAACATGTAGTAATTCATCAAACACTGGAGGGTTTAGCATACGCCATGTGACACACGTACATGCATGACATTCAATAGTCTGTGCAAAGCTCCCAGGGGTTCACAATTGACCGATAACTGGGTTAAAATTTCAAGTCACTGGCACAGATAAAAATAGAAGGAGCAAATACTGCAGAGGACGATTGTAGGAACGTTTGAGGCGGAACAGAAATTTGCCAGAAGAGCGCAAAACCAGAGCAGCTAAAATAATTATCATGAACAATAGTGCTCATGCAATTTTTTTCTTTGAAACCTGGCATATAAACAGTCTAAGGCAGGTATGGGACTGTTTGGTTTCACGGCAATATTAGAATTGTGGAAACCGTCAAACCTTTACGCGCATTCACCATCGCTGGCTATTAGATTAGCAGCCTTATTCTAGAAGTAGTGTCGTTGCGATTTGTAATATTGCAGAATTTAGTTTCGAAATTTCTCCGTAGATAAATCGATCGTGCGCAAAATTGAAGATAAGCGCGATACATTATCCTCATAGGCAGCAGAAATGTGTAAGAAATGGCGCAAAAATGTACGTTGACGACCAGGAATATGGTATTTAGCTGCAATGTAACTTTGAAATGCTGGAAGTGGAAACGCTAGCGACAGCTGATGGAACATCAGCATCAGAACAGAACCTCGGAAAATTTAGAACAAAGGCACTGTCGATGCTTGCCCAAACGTCTGCCGGTCTTTGAAGCTGCCATTGCTGATGATGGGGAAGTCCGAAAGACAGCTTATACTGAGGTGTATTGTCATTCTAATACCAGTTGGGCAGAAGGATACTAGCATAGACCCTGGAATATTTCACATTGACTGGCACATCACATTTGTGCAATATATTAGCCGTTGCTGTAAGTCAGCATGCAAGGAGCCAAGGGCAGCTCTTTTGCTCTAAAGAGCCAACATTAGAAGAATGTGTTGCAGACAAGAGACCGAATAGAATTAGACAACGGTGACCCTCTTCCTGAATATGTATATGAAGCAGGTGACTGTCACTGGCTACTACGTATACGCTGCGAAGGCACGTGAGGAAATTCAGCCACTCGCAGTCCTCTGAGTAAGCCATGGAGGAAGAGTTTGCCTATCACTGATGTGGAGGCTTCAGAAGCATCCCGCTGATTCACCCGACCAAGACATGGTCGTGCAATGCCTGCATCCCGATCAATTTTGGCATGTGGCTCTGAAAGTTCAATTTCTCTTTCGTTTCTACTCCGGTATCAATTGTTTTGACCGGGTAGTTGCGTGGTGGGGTATGTAGATAGCCTTGCAGGGAGACTGAACAAACCAAGTGTGATAATGTTTTCAGATGGGAAACGAAGATGGATTACTTATTCTCGAAGTGCTACCTGTAGCTGCTGGAACATAAAGCTCGATCTAAAGTGGTAGATGCGTTCGTACAGCAAGACATGCTACATGGCGAGAATTGTACCTAGTGAGAACTGATCTATATTGAATCATCGAGGAGCTTAATTCCCTCTCTACACAAAGGAGTATACACATCTTGTCCATCAGAGGGAAATTATAAGTGAGGGTCGATGCAGTTAATTATTTGAGCGTCCAAGAAGCAGGTGGCAAAGGCTGTGCTGTAGAACCCGTCTAACCATGCCTGATATCATTTACTGACAGAAAATAGGCACAAGAAATACAGACAAATTTAGCAACTTTCAACTTTAAGTGCGCACTTTTGTTCCGTTTCAAGTTATCTGTGCTTTAGCAGTTATTTTGCGGTGCTGAGTTAGCAATTCTACAGTTCCTTTATTTGTGTAATAGATTTCGGTGTTCTAATACTTTCTCGAACTCCACAGGTACACCTAAAGTCTTTAACCATGGTACATAGAAGTAATGATACCGAGCAAAGTGATCCGTTCTGCAAATATTTAAGCAAGCTAGCGGCTATCATCAAATCTGAAATACTTGACTCGTAAATTTCGCTGGGCGACTAAGGATGAACTGAACAAAGAAATGGACAGCATTTCAGGACCTTTTGAATAAGGTTCACGATAAGTATTCTGTAGCTAGCACAGGAAGATCATGGATCCGCTGAGAATACTGTGATCAGCCTGGATGTTCATGCGTATGCACCGACAGTAGTGCACACCCCATGATCCACAGGTACTGAATTCTGTGCATTGCTGTGACACACGGTAATCTAGCGGATTATGATAGAACTGAGTCACCAATGACTAAGTCCAGCTGTTTAGAACTACAATGCCTAGCAAGTCACCAGGCCAGGTTTTCCTGCTGCTGAGTAATGCCAAGCAATAAATTGTTCATCCACCATTCAGCCTGATGCTTTCATATCCGCTTACTTTCTGACTACAATTCGGAAGGCATGAATTCCCCACATTTTCCTCACACACAGTGGAACCTGTCTAATGCAGGCAGTCAAGGTATGGAGCCAACTGCCCCATTTAGAGAGGTGGGGGGGGGGGGGGGGGGGGGGGGGGGGGGGGGGGGGGGGGGGGGGGGGGGGGGGGGGGGGG